>CANXYA010170363.1:0-15200 GCA_948193465.1 Acalypha hispida
CAATTACGGCCAGAGGCACGACTTCACCCAAGTCGTGCCTTAACTCGTGCATCTCTCAGAATCTCCAAATCTAATGAAATTTTCATAATTCAACTCTCCACAACTTTCCTAACCTATTCTAGCATCAAACCAACACTCCCACCAGCTGAAAATGCCCCAAAACACCATTCAAACATAACACCTCAATAATACATCCATAGAAATTCTTGTTCTTACTAACATAGTTTAGCCAAATTCATCATTAACAAACATAACATCAATAACTCTCATTACTAAGACTAAAAGGTTTCTAAACCACTTTAGAGCAACACTTAAACTTCATACTTCAAACTTATACACATAAATATCTAAATATACAAAACTCTAGAGCTCACAAGCTTAATCAAGGGCTATAAGCCACACCAAAAGTCAAAACACAAAATTCCAACACATGACGCATGATTTATTGTTGGCCTCCTCTGACAACTCTAAATGCACGTGCCCTACTCTGTGACTTTCTCTTATCCTGAAATATTATGGAAAGGGGAAAGCTTCCAACTTAGTACATTAAATAATGCATATACCAACATAAGCATATTAATCATCAATATTATTAAGCTACAATTTTTCTCACATATAACCAAGTACGATTTACTTACTAACTTCCATGGAAAATATTAACATATACTTCACAAGACATGACAATGCAATTTTCTCCAAAACTCAACTCTCATCCAAAAAAAGTTAGAACATGACTTATCTAGACATAATAAACCAACCATTTAACATTCAAATTATAAATATTATCAGAATAATCATAATTAAGAAACATTTTTTCATTCAATTCACCAACGATACTTAATGAATCATAACCCATTCCAATTATATAAATAATCCCAAACATTCTTATAATTTGTCACACTCATAACACAATCAAAACATAACAAGAAAACCATTACACATCATAAACCAAGTTCATAAGACAATTTCTTAACATCATACAAAAGTCACAAATCTACAAAAACACTTCTAACAACTGTACGTATCTTTAACGCATTATTCAAACTTTAACTGCACAAAATATCATTCAGTCGTTAAGAACTTTCATGCAATAATCAATAATTTATAATTTCATGTCAACTTTTTATAACTTCTTAAACCAATTTATTAAAAAAAAATTCTGAAGAATATTTTATATGTCCAACTACTCCAAGTTGGAAGTTAAATTTTGGTGAGATATAAAGTTAATCAAAACTGGTTGATCACGTCCGTTTCGTTAGACATGTAACCTCAAAACATTTTTTTCAAATCATACACATATTACATACGTTACACATAATTCTAAACTCACATAACATACATTTCATACTTTTCATATATCATCAAATACTCAACATCAAATATTCATACAAGTCATGTTTCCATATTTATAACATTAATGATCAAGTTTATACTAACTGCATTCTCATTAACTCATATCATCTCTTTCATTCATTTGATAGCCCTCTTGGTTAAAAACCATCTCATCAAAATTTTCATCAAAGTCACTTATAAATAGGCTCAGACCTACAATAAAACTGAACGTCATCATCATTCTCATCTTATCAATTAATTTCATATTATATCACATCAATTCATTTTTATCAAACACAATCATTTTCTAGTCAATCATTTACACAATTTTAAATAGCACTAAGCTCATTCATAGTCAATCATAAAGTACACATATCAAGCATATCATTATATAACTCGCATTTGTATCACTTTTCATCGAAACTCTAATTCTCGTATCTCCCCATTGCAAGCACTCACATGAGCTATTTCTCTAAACACTTGCAAAATGGTGGCCAACGGTCCTATCTTCATTCTCCTATATGTAAAATCAACATCATTTAAACTCAACTTAACAATTAACTATCAATGCATTAATGTCACATCAACATTCCATACTTCCATTAAAATAAGTTTTCATAACTCACACCATTTCACACTTAAATCATCATTCGAGGACACATTTCCCAAAACAATGGAAAGTTTAAACTCTTATTGAATCATGTATGCAATTAGATTTCAAATTTCAAATCAGAATAGTTTTAATCAAACATACCATTTCAACAATTTTGACACATTTCACTCCATAAAAGTCCTTTTGTCCATTTAATTAAACTCAACTCAATCAACTATCAATGAATGCATTAGCAGTCCATATACATTTCACGCTCATATTCAAACAAATTCCATATAATTTTCATTAATTCATATTCAAATCAACAATTAAACACACATGCAAAGCAAACTTGAACCCTTAAAAGATTCTATCCCTACCCTGATACCAAAAAATGTAACACATCGACATAAAAATCCAAAATGTACAATCTTTATGTAAAATAATTCTTTATAAGATCAAACATTTTCAAACTATAAATTATATAATAAGAAATTACTCTTTATAAACTTTAAAATGGTATAAAATTTACTAGAAAAGGAGTCTGAAAACTCAAGTTATAAGGAAAACGCATTTTATCAACAATAACCTTTCTTCTTCGACCTATCGACACATTTATAATATTATGTCAAAATCTATAAGATTTTGAAGTAATTCCTTTTGATTCACAAACTACACTGAGTAAGCTTTAAAAAGATATATGGTACGTTAAAATGGAATCCGGATGAAAAAGTTATGACATTTCCAAGTTAGAAAAATTTTTGAAAACTAGATCAGTCACAACCAAAGGCACGACTTAACCTATACTGTGCCTTGACCCGTGCACCTCCCAAAATCTCCGAAACTGATTCCACACAAATAACCAAGTACGATTTACTTATCGGCCTTCATGAAAATCTATTAACATATACTTAACAAGACATGACAATGCAATTTTCTTTAAAACTCAACTCTCATCCAACACAAGTTACAATATGACATAGCTAGACATAACAAACCAACCATTTAACATTCAAATTACAAATATTATCATAATAATCATAACTAACAAACAATTTTTCATTCAATTTAACAATGAGACTCAATGAATCATAACCCATTCCAATCATATAAATAATCCAAAACATTCTTATAATCCGTCAAACTCATAACACAATCAAAACATAACAAGACAACCATTACGTATCATAAACCAAGTTCATAAGACAATCCCTATCACTCAAGTTTTCATACTGAAGTTTTCATATTTCGAGGAGTTTTCATACACCAAGACCTGTTTGTTCAATTTTGGAGTTTTCATTCTCCATATTCATTTCCATAATTATTTAGAGTTAGCCACATAGGCTAAAACTCAATTAATTCACAGTTCTCAATTACTGGTAATAGTATCTTGGAAAACCACAACACAACACACCGTCATTTGTTGCAATAATCATATCACCATTTCATTTTTATTCACGTAATCATAATTCTTTTCTCGCAATCATAAACATTATACAATTCTTCAACTCATCAAACATTCAAGTTATGATCAACAATTATCATCAACACAAAGAAGCATTGATAATCATGCTCACACACATAATTTACCACCAATTATTAGATTTTCACAATACAACATGAAAATTCTCACACTTTCACATACTCTTTCCCATAACAATATTTAATCATATTCAATATACAATCGTTTACATCCACAAATATTATCAAGCACACCAAACACTCAAAATCAGCCCAAATCCACTTTATTTACACAATTTCAACATAACTCATCTACTTAAATAATTTATCGATTAGAATCATAATTTTCTATCAATCTCAACATTCAATATCACCAATTTAAGAATACAATCACTCAACTCACTACCATACCTAATTAACTTAATTCACATACATGCAAAATCTTTATTTCATAAAAATTAAATTGAAGTCCATAACATTAACAACTAACATGCAAATAAGATAAGTTAGATTATTTACTTTACAAACATAAGAAATTGACACAAGTGCTCTCTTCAACAAGTTTTTCTTCATTAATTCACCCCTACAACATTAATTCCCAATTCTCATTCTCAATTTCTACAAATAACTACAAAACCACAAAGAAAAACCAAATAAAACCTTACCCACCAAGCTCTAGTTTCTCAGTTTGTAATTTCTTTGCTCAACTACACTTCAAGAACTTCAAATCCTCACTTTCTCTCCCTAGTTTCTCTCTATTTGATTTTAAGATTAAAAACCTAATTTCTTTTCTTCAATTTTAAGCCATAAAAATCTAATATTTATTCCCCAAATTAGTTTTTAGACAATTACCAAAAAGATCCATAAATTTTTCCAAACTTTAAAAAATGAACCCATTTTACAAAAAAGTTACAATTTAGCCCCTAAATCAATTTTCACTCTATTTTTCTTATCTCATTAAATTAACCCTTCATTTTCATAATTACTAATAATAAATATAATCTGAATATGGGAGTTACAATTCTCCCCCACTAACTAAAATTTCATCCTCGAAATTCTAGCATTTACCTTTCTAGTCTTACAATTTCGGAAGTTCTTTTCTTCATTTCACTTTTAACTTCCCATATGGCTTATTTTGAAAATGGGAAACTCTATGTTACCTTTGCTCTTAGAATTCCCTTGGTTCGGTGTCATTTGACTTGTCTACCAAAATTTTCTTTTGATTTCTTCTCATAAATACCATCTTCTGAAACTTCAATCGCAATACTATAATTCCCTCAACATTATCAATATGTGACGAAACATGATATGATTCAATAATAATTTTCAGTACCATGTTTAACAATAAATTAAAAACCTCCATTCTCTCAATAATTTTATACATTTCGTCTTCTTTAACACTCCTTTCTTTGTAACCTTTTAATTCACTAATTATTATCTATCTCGTTTATTCTTGAACTTAATGATTCTTACAATTCCCTTCGTTCTTCAAAATAATCACATTGTTTTCTTTATATTTCATGGGACTTATGATGTCCATATTATATGTCAAGCGTAAATCTTGGAATTTATCACTTGTTTCCTCAAACATCTAAAAACTCACTTTTGCTTTAAATCTTCAAATACTAACCCGCTTTACTCAAGAAAAGCTATCTCATTCATCCAAACTCATATTTTTAAAAACTTAACAAACAACTCCTTCTCTTCCAATACTTTCGGAAGGCGGTCTTTGATATAGATGCTTTTTCCAAACTCTATGTTGCCAATACCCCTCCCTTCCCCGCTTCTCAAATTTATCATCGAAAAGACTTTTGCCTCCCTTCAAATGTTCTAACGAGTCATCGACTCCTGACTATGGATGCTTGTTTCTTACGATCACTTATTCAATCTTTTATAATCTACACGTAGTCTAAATCTTGAAATTAACCTCCAGGTGAGGTGGTAAACCCGATAATTCTTCCGAAAATTTATCAAAACATTCATTTACAACCTGAGTATTTTCTAACCAAGATTCATCTTTTGATTTATCCACAACATTAACAAGAAAACTTCACAATCATTCTTTATCATTTGAAAATCTTGTACCACCCATATTTTACAACTCGGAGTCATTTTTATCTTCCCAACTATCACTAACTTTATTCCAACATCTATCTCTACTAGTATCCCCATTTCTATAATATAACAATCTACCATAACTCAAAATTTAACTAATCAATCCATACCAAGAATTACATCAAAATCTCTCAAATCTATAACTATTAAATCCGCCAAGAAATCAACACCATTCAAAAATTATCAAACCCATTAACCAAACATTTTACCTCAATAACATATCATTATCATCATAAACAAATTAACCATTATCAATCAGGAGAATTCTCAATTAAACTACACAATCATATATTCAAGCATAAAGAATGACTATTATTACTTTCAATTGAACCATTCAAGAATAACATACTACCATACTTATCTTTAACTCACTATTCAAATTTAACTACACAAAATATTATTCAGTCATTCACAACTTTTATGCAATCATCAATAATTCATTCATTTTATGTCAACATTTTATAACTTCTCAAATCAATTTTTTTTAATTAAAATTTCTGAAGAATATTTCATATGTCCAACTACTCTAAGTTGGAAGTCAAATTTCGGTGAGTTACATAGTTAATCAAAAACGGGTTAATCACGTCCGTTTCGTTGACCATGTAATCTCAAAACATTTTTTTAAAATCATACACATATTACATACCTTACACATAATCTTAAACTCACATAACATACATTTCATACTTTTCATATACATCAAATCAATCAATACCCAACATCAAACATTCGTATAAGTCATGTCTCCATATTTATAACATTATCGATCAAGTTTATACTAACTACATCTTCATTAACTCATATCATCTCTTCAATTCATTCGATAGCCCTCTTGGCTATAAACTATTTCATCGGAATTTTCATCATAGTCACTTATAAACATGTTCGGATCTAAAATAAAACTGAACGTCATCATCATTCTTATCTTATCAATCAATTTCATATCATATCACATCAATTAATTTTTATCAAACACATTCATTTTATAAGTCAATCATTCACACAATTTTCAATAGCACTAAGCTCATTCATAGTCAATCGTAAAGTTCACATATCTAGCATATCATTATAAAACTCGCATTCGTATCGCTTTTCATCGAAAATCTAATTCTCATATTTATCCCATTGTAAGCACTTAAATGCACTATTTCTTTAAACACTTGCAAAATGGTGGCCAACGGTCCTATCTTCATTCTTCTATATGCAAAAACAATACCATTTAGACTCAACTTAACAATTAACTACCAATGCATTAATGTCACATCAACATTCCACACTTCCATTAAGATAAGTTTTCATAACTCACACCATTTCACACTTAAATCATCATACAAGGACACAATTCTCAAAACAATGCAAATTTTAAACTCTTATCTAATCGTATATGCATTTAGATTTCATATTTCAAATCACAATAGTTTTAATCAAACATACCATTTCAAAAATTTTGACATATTTCACTCTATAAAGTCCTTATTTTGTCCATTTAAACTCAACTCAATCAATTATCATTGAATGCATTAGCAATCCATATACATTTCACACTCATATTCAAACAAATTCCATAAAATTATCATCAATGCGTACTCAAATCAACAATTAAATAAACATACAAAGAAAACTTGGTCACTTAAATAATTTTTAAAAAAAAACTTGGTTCCTTAAAAGACCCCTTCCCCACTCAGATACGAAAAATGTAATGCCTCGACATAAAAATCCAAAATCTATAATCTTTACGTAAAATAATTCTTTATTATATCAAACATTTATAACATTCTATAAAAATCTATAAACGATTTTGAAGTAATTCCTTTTGATTCACAAACTACACTGAATAAGCTTTAGAATGGTATATGGTACGTTAAAAACAGGTTCCAGATGAAAACGTTATGACATTTTCAAGTTAGCCAAATTTCTGTAATTTGGATCAGTCACGGCCAGAGGCTCGACTTCACCCGGGCTGTGTCTTAACTCGTGCATCTCCCAGAATCTCCAAAGCTGATAAAATTTTCACAATTCAACTCCCCACAACTTTTCCAACCTATTCTATCATCAAACCAACACTCCCAATTGCTGAAAATGCCCAAAAACATCTTTCAAACATAAATTAAAGCAATTCATAACACCTCAAATAGATAATACTTACTTAGAAATTCATGTTCTTACTATCATAGTTTAGCTAAATTCATCATTAACAAATATAACATTAATAACTCTCATTACTAAGACTCAAAGGTTTTCAAACCACTTTAGAACAACACTTAAATTTCATACTTCAAACTTATACACACAAATATCCAAATATACAAAATTCTAGAGCTCACAAACTCAATCAAGGATTATAAGCCACACCAAAAGCCAAAACGCAAAATTCCAACATATGATTAATGATTTATCGTTGGCCTCCTCTAACGACTCTAAATGCACATGCTCTACTCCGTGACTTTCTCTTCTCCTGAAATGTTGTGGAAAGGGGTAAGTTTCCAACTTAGTATTTTAAATAATCCATATACCAACATAAGCATATTAATCATCAATATTATTAAGCAATAATTTTCTACACATACGATTTACTTACCGGCCTCCATGGAACTCTATTAACATATACTTCACAAGATATGACAATGCAATTTTCTCCAAAACTCCTCATCCAACACAAGTTACAACATGACTTAGATAGACACAATAAACCAACACATTCAAATTACAAATATTTTTAGAATAATCATAATTAACAAACAATTTTTCTTTCAATTCACCAACGATACGCAATAAATCATTACTCATTCCAATCATATAAATAATCTCAAACATCTTATAATCTTTCACACACTCATAATACAATCAAAATATAACGAGAAAACAATTATGTATCATAAACCAAGTTCATAAGACAATTTCTTAACATCACACGGAAGTCATGAATCTAGAGAAACACTTCTAACAACTGTTTCACAATTCAAACCACAACTTCACAAGATAAATCATAACTTAGCACATCTTATCAATTAAACCATTCAAATACAAGTCACAAATAATGCAAGAAAAATTTATACTTCACTAAACACAACAAGCACACCGTTTTCCGAAATGCCTATCACCTAAGTCTTAATTGTGCACAATACCGAAGTTTTCATACTTCGAGGAGTTTTGATACTCCAAGACCCATTCGTTCAATTCTGGAGTTTTCATACTCCATATTCATTTCCATAATTATTCTGATTAGCCACATAGGTTAAAACCCAATCAATTCACGTTTCTCAATTACCGATAATAGTATCTTAGAAAACCACAACAGAAGATATCGTCATTTCTTACAATAATCATATCATCATTTCATCTCTATTCACATAATCATTACTCTTTTCTCACAATAAAAAACATTACACAATTCTTCAACTCATTAAACATTCAAGTCATCATCAACTATTATCATCAACACAAAGAAACATTTATAAATATGCTCACACACATGTTTCACTACCAATCACTACAACACATCAATTCTCAAACACTTTTACATACTCTTTCTTGTAACATTATTTAATCATATTCAATATACAATCATTTACATCCACAAATATTATCAAGCACACCAAACATTCAAAATCAACCCAAATCCACTTTCTGTACACAATTCATACACAGTTTCAACACAACTCATCAACTTACATAATTTATCGATTAGAATCATAAATTTCTATCAATCTCAGTATTCAATATCACCAATTCAAGCAAACAATCACTCAACTCGCTACCATACCTAATTAACTCAATTCACATACATGCAAAATCTTTATTTCATAAAAATTAAATAGAAGTCCATAACATTAACAACTAATATGCAAATAAGGTAAGTTAGATTATTTAACTTACAAACACAAGAAATTGACACAAGAGCTCTCTTCAATAAGTTTTTCTTCTTCAATTCACCCCTGCAACAGTAATTCCTAATTCTCAATCTCAATTTCTACAAATAACTACAAACCAACAAAGAAAAAACAAATAAAAACTTACCCACCAAGCTTTAGTTTCTCAATTTGTTATTTCTTTGCTCAACTACACTTCAAGAACTCCTCGCTTTCTCTCTCTAGTCTCTCTCTATTTGATTTTAAGATAAAAAACCTAGTTTCTTTCCTTCAATTTTCAGCCACAAAAATCATATATTTATCTCCAAATTTGTTTTTGGACAACTACCGAAAAGACCCCCAAATTTTGCCAAACTTAAAAGAATGACCCCATTTTACAAAAAAGTTACAATACAATCCCTAAATCAATTTTCGGTCTATTTTTCTAATCCAATTAAATCAACCCTTCATTTTCGTAATTAATAATAATAATAAATATAATTCCGATGTAGGCGTCACATTATGTGTGTCACCAATTCCATGATCTTAAATTTTTTATTTTAAAAATGTTATTTTTTCTTGAAAAAAGACTAACTTTTTTTCGAATATAATAGAGAAAATAATACGTCGAAGTAGTTGACTGTTGAAATGTTGAGAACTACTCATAATAAAATCTTGGATTATTATAAAATAATTTTCAAGGGCCTTTATATTACCCCAAAAATAGCTCAATCTTTCATGGTATGAGTTGTAAAATAAAGTAAGCATTAAGTCACGATGAAATTGTTTGTCATTTCTCCAATTTCTGTCTTTTTGCTTCCTATAGAAATAGAAGAATTTTAATTTCTATCTTTTTAAACCTTGTGTTAAACATTTATAATTAAACATTTATAAAAGTTCACATGTACATGTATATGAAAGACTAAATAGATAAAAAAAAAAAAACAACAATATTATACAAAATGATAAAACTCAACTTTTATAAAATTGAAAAAATAAAATAAAATTCATAACTTGTATATAAATAAAGGAGAACAATAATACTCCAACAAGTGAGAACAATAATACTCTTATAAAGGAAAACGATACAACTCCAGCTGGGAAAAACCAAATACTCCATTTTTATAAAGTAAAATGAGAAAAAATAATCAATGAAATATAATTTATTTATTTAATAAATTAAATTAACGAAAGCTGCATAAAGAGCAAATATTGAGATTTTTTAAAAACTCAATAAAGTTTTAATAAATGAAATGTACAATAATTTATTTAAAGAGAAAAACAATTTTGTTAATAAATAAATTTTATTTAGCATTCAAAAAAAATAAATTTTATTTGAATTGATAGTTTTCTTAGACGCTGAATTTGTAAATTTGAAATATATAGAAAGAAAATTCTTACTGGTTTATTTGAGATGCATGAACCTTTACAATTATAAGAATACTGGTTTTCGGAGCGTGTTCATCACATAAATTGACTTGTTATTTTTATATTTTACTATTTGATTTAATTACATAATTAAATTTTTACGGTGAAATATACTATATTAAAATAAATAAAAGAATTGATCAATATTGTTATAATTGAAAAGTCAAAATAATAAAAAAAAACTATTGTAGATTGTAAACAAATAAATTAAAAATAATACAATTAAATAAAGAAATTAAATAGAGTTTAAAATATAAAAAACATATATTTCGTTTGAGTGAAAGTGAATTTACAGGTGGATTTAGATTTGAAATCAAATTTATTATTTAAAAAATTTAGATAATTTGAATTTGTATTTGAATCAAATTCCTACCATTCAAGTTTTTTTTATTAAATTTTAGATTTCAGCTTCTAGCTTTAACTTTGTCATTTCAACTCTAGATTTTAAAATTTTAAATACAAATTCAAATTCAAATATATCAATTCAAACTGTCTTCCAATTCGAAATTTAAAATACAAATAATGAGTTAAAAAGAATGATTTTTTGTTATATAGGTTATCTTTTTGTGAAGAGTGATTATTATTAGATATAATTACAAACTCATATACACACTATTTACTAAATTTTTAATATCATAATTCCTTAAATATATTTTAAAAAAATGAAAAAGTAAATATGTTTTATGTTTTGACGATTTTAAGTCTCTGATGTTTTTCTGACGGTATAGCTAGGATATGAGGTTTATAACACAATTTAGTCTATTCATTTGAAAATCAACTAGTTTTGGTCTTATTTGTACCGTCAAAGTTTGAAATTAACCTAAATGTTGGAATTTATCAGTATGATTAAATTAGAAATATAGAATGACAAAATATGTACAAATTATTGCAGAAATTTATAGCCCGATATATAGGCCTATGAAACCATGCTTGTCACTATTTGAAATTTACCAATTTGATAAGCAAGATAAGAAAACTGTATTTTGAAAAATGATAATTTTGTCCTGTATTTTTTATACAACTGTCACTAAATATAGCAAAACATGCAATTTTCACGATGGATAATTGAACCTATTCTATCGGGTTTGGGTTTAAATTTTGAGGTATATTGAAGTTTGTTTTGTAACGATAAAACATTAAAAGAAAATTTTGGAAGGGATGATTTTGCTTGAATTCTCTTCTAAAATGTCATAAAATAGAAGTTTGGCAAACAAAAACTATAGCAAAGCCATCTCGATACCAGAATATGCCCACCTCTAAGATCCGAAAAGAACAAAAGCATTTTAACTACTGCAATGTCAATGTATATTGCTCCTAGACTTTTGAGCAACTGTAGTACCATGATCATCATCATACTATCCATATATGCATATCTACTGGAACTTCACATGAATAGGATGGCACAAAATACAACTATATCTCCAGGCTATGGATTACCCGAGATCTTCGTCCTTTTCGCTGAGATCTTTGCCTTCTTTGCGACCAGTTGCCGCAACATTCTTGCTCATGTTGTTGTTCTTTGTTACTTTTAATCTTTCTTTCACAAAAAACCTTAATCTCCATAATGTCAATTCGCTCTGCAGGCGAAATTTCTTGATTAAAAAGCATGTCCTTGGTGAATCAAAACAATTCAAATCCAAATTTAGGAAATGACTATACGAGAGAGCAAAATATTACGTTCAACCTGAGCACTGATGTCAAGTTCCACATCTCGAGCTGTTGCTTGGAAGCTTGGATCGCCATCAGCAACTATCTCCAATGCCTTGTTCAGATCATCAAGAGACACTGAGTAATAGCTGCTGCTAGTTTCTTTTTCTCTTCCACAGATGTTTTCCTGTACCAGCATTTGCTCTGCCGTCAATAAGAGACATCTTAATAATTACTGCAACTGCAAATTATCATGATAACGGGAGAAACATATTCAGAAATTTTCGCTTGCTTCTTTTCTGCTCAGTTGACAAGTTTCCTAGTTTAGGATTTACAAATCCCACGAGGATATGGAATGGTTAAAAGCTCTGCAGGACAACTATATAATGCAGTTATTTGCAATATACTCCCTCCATCTCAAAAAAATTGTCTCGCCTCAGTTCTCATCTTATGCTGTCCCAAAATACTTGTCGCACTTTCATATTTTTTTAACTTAATCTTCTTAACTTGTGAAATACCCTTAATAAGGATAAATGTGAAACATTAAATTGAATTTATCATTGTGAGGACAATAAATAACGGAGAAAATTACAATTGCCTATGATATTTAATGTTTCTCTTCATTAAAATGAGAAGTGAGACAATTGTTTTGCGACATAGGGAGTATATGATAAAAAAAAAATGAGCACTAAAATTGGTTCCATTCTAAGAACTACTTGCTAAGACACTAAACAGGCATTTGCCTAATATTCAAAAGTGGCAGCAATAACTCGAGTAAAATGACAGTTCAATGAAGTAACATTTACGTGTTTTGATCACGGAAAAATAGCATTAGATCCGCCAATGACTTCATGTCCAACCAAAAATTTATATATAATTATGTAGTACCTACACTAACATCAAAATTACAAACTATGTATTTAAAAAACATATTTTAAAGCTGATCTGAATGCATGAAGCAACATGTAATGGTATATCAAGCACCAAAGATAAACAATAGGAATGTAGATGCACGATGCCAAAAATCTTTTCCCATATATGCAAAGATATATGTAGCATAATGGTATATCAAGCACCAAATGAACCAAAGCTGTATGTTAACCTGACATAATTGAAACTGAAATTCGCATGGGTTTTGAATAAACCTGCACTTCTGATCTATCATCTTCCTGAGATTTGTCAGTTGTGTATCAATATCAGACAGCTGAAAAAATTTGAGATGTATAATTCAAGAACCAAACGAGTGTAAAGCAAGCAAGAAAAATTAAATTGTTGGATAGAAATGTTTCATTGTCCTTCTGTAAAATGATAAATGAAAATTATAATTAAAATATTACTCAGGATAATTGCAAAAAAAATATATATATAACTTAGTAGAGCTTATTTTAGCCGAAACATTTGTTGTTTCCAATAGTGATTAAAAGTGAAAATGGGTCTTAGAACTAGATTCTGAAGGGTTAATGTGCAAGTGTGCACCAGGCAAAGATAAGACACAAAGAAGATAAATAAGAAAATTAAGATTTCATTTGACTTAAGGTAATAAGTAAGAACTAGAAATTTAATGAACCTTTTAGCACTCCAGCCATTAAAGACTTGAGATTTTTTGTGTCTTGCAACTAAAAAGTGCACCTTTAATAACATATGTCAGCTTTATAGAAATTAGAAAGATCTTCGTTTTAGCTTACTTCACTATTTAAATTCTTGGCCCTGTTTGCATGTGAAATCACCTCAGCCAGTTCAGTAGCCGCCACATTAAACTCTCCTTGCCTTTTCTCCTGCACAAATTTAAATTTGGGAAATAATGAAAATTTCCAGAAAGGGAATCATGAAAATTTGTGGACGCACTGCAATAACAATAATGGATTACCCCATCAACTATGTGAAAAAAAAGTTGCAGCCATTTTTCTTCAAATTTTTCCAACAAAGTTTTGGCCATCACATAATGATTAGATCTTTAATAATTGTATGTCATTGCATTCCAAAAACTAGCCTAACGTCAGCACATATTTCCCTGACATGCTTCTACCCTGTGCCATCCTTAAGACTCATGTTATACTTAATTGTTCCCAAATCCACAGGTTTTTTCATCACCTGGTATCTCAAACATACTACTGTCAATAAAACTTACTTTCGAGGAAAACAAAAGTCAATGATGATTGGCAATGAATTCCTTAAGCGTTAGAAAATGAACCAAACAATAAGAAGTTGCAGTAAGTTTTTAAATTAATACCTTACAGTAGTCATCAAAATCAACATCTAAACAATCTACTGGTTCCATGAAGAGAAAAGCCCACTCGTGCTGAATCACCTGAGAAAGTGATAATTGATACTATTCAGTAGGTATACGAGGATCAAAAGATTCTAAAACTCAGTGAAGCACTCTCATTTTCATCATTTACACATTCAATATTGAAAAAGACTATTTTGACTAAAAGCCTAATTCATATGCATTTGACAAAAAGATTGATGATCACTAACATTACAAGGATAGAACAGACAAATATGATTATCTAGATAGAGGGAAGCCATGCAAGTCCTAATCTTGAAGAAATTAAAGTTGACATAGGAAGCAAAAAAATTCATAAAACTATTTTCTAGCAGAACATAAGAAGAGAGCATATAAATCATGATAATGACCACTTAGATGATTTAAATCCTGTCAGCGATTTCGTATACGTGCAAGTATACACGGTCGTACAAGTAATAATAGTGATAAGGGGTTGTCGATCCCACGAGAAATGTGCTATTTCTCGATTTTAATTAGCAGAGTAAAAGGA
>CANXYA010172008.1:0-11918 GCA_948193465.1 Acalypha hispida
AACTCCCTTGTTACTCAACTTATTCAACTTTATAGAAGCAACCCAAGTAGCCTACATAGAGGATGACTAGTAATAACTTCCCAAATATGCTTTAACATTGTAGCTTTAGTCCACAAATGAAAAGATTTGATCCCCAAACCACCTTACTTCTTACTTTTGCAAACCTCTTAGAACTATCAGAATTGCCATGGCAAAGAAAATTTTTACAGATTTTCTCAATTTCGTTCACCACAGCCTTAGGATAATCAAAATGAAACTCCAATATATATGCATACTAAATAATACAGAATTAATCAATTGTAGTCTACCATTATATGAAAGATATTTGATTGTCCATTTATCCACTCTAGCACAGATTTTAAAGATTAAATCACTACAATTATCCTTGATCAACCTACCAGAAATAAGGGGAAGACCTAAGTATTTCACAGGAAGGATTCCTTTTTGAAAGCCAACAATATTAAGAATCTGGTTTTGAATATCCAAAGGGACAGCCGTGAAGAACACACTGCTTTTAGAAAGGTTTAATTTCAAGCCAGAGACATGATTAAAGCGATAAAAACAAGTTTGAATAATTTTGAGGTAATTAACATTACCAGCAAAAAAGACCATAATAATTTTACCATAGTTATTATGAAATCTGAAATTTTTTTTAGTTTTCCAGTTGAGCATTCTAGAAAAGTAGTCCATGCATAAAACAAATAAAAGAGGAGAGATATGATCCCCTTGTCTTAACCCTCTTCCCCCTTTAAAATACCCTTTCATTTGGCCATTGACCATGACTGAAAACATACAAGTTTTAACACATTTCATCACCCAACTAATAAACCTATAGGGAAATCTACCAACAATCATAATTTCCTCTAAAAACTCTGAATTTACAGTACCATAGGCCTTCTGGATATCAACCTTAAAGGTGTAGCAGTTTAAAGAATCCTTATGATAGTATCTAATAAGCTCATGGACGAATAACACATTATTATAGATTTTTCTACCTGGAATAAAAGCAGATTGATTTGGAAGAATAAATCTGGTAGAAAGAATCTTTGTAATGATATTGTAAATCACACTACAACAAGAAATAGGTTTGTAATTAGTCAAAGAAAAAGAATTTTTAGTTTTGGGAATTAAGGTTATGCAAGTACAATTCACTTGGTTTATCATTTTACCATAATCAAAAAATTCTAGAACAACATTATCGCACACCATTGCCAACAATTGACCAAGTTTTCTTGTAAAAAGAGCTCCCATAACTATCAGGACCATGGGTTTTGTCAGCACTAATATCACAAGCCTTATTAGAAAAAGGGCCAGTTAAATCATCCCAATGACAAGCATTTAAAGTTCTATCATCATACAAACTTTTTCATTATATGCTTTGTTCTAGGACTTGGACTACCCAGAAAACCTTTATAGTGATGAATAACTAAATCAACAATCTCCCTTTTGTCAGTGATAGCTCTATTATTAACATTTAGATAGAGAATTCTGTTTCTGATTTTCCTATCTTTAATAAGGCTATGAAAATATTTTGTGTTTTGGTCCCTAAACTCAATCCAGTTACACTTGGCTTTCCGTCTCATAATATTCTCTTCATACTTTAAAAGAGTACTCAAATCAGCCAACAAAGTCTTTTTATCCTCATGCAACACAGAGGTAAAAGGATCCCTAAGAATTTTAGCTTGAATTTCAATTCAATTCAACAAGGAGAATGCTATCTAGTGTTATTAGTGTACAAGAATTAATTAAATATATAGGGGACGTGTAATGTTTTCCTTCGGATTTCACAAAAATTATTTATTCTTTGATGTGACATTTGACTACCATTTTCGTATTCATTCTCTGTAAATTGAAATCTTATTAACTACCGAAAGGTATTATTTTTGTTAGGAGGTGTAGTGAAGCTCATAACCAACTAGTAAAAGGCATAAAAGATTGAATATAAAGGAAACAATTAGAACTTGACCAAGCAGATTGAACCTCAGGAAACATACGAAATCGAATAGCAATGATTGAATGCTTGACAATAAATTCAAGTACTATATAGAGCCAAGCACCATCATTGACAATATCAAACATCTCAACTATAACACAATCAGTGAACAATATGCAAGAATGAAATTATCTTTGGGAACTAAAGTTGCTTAGTTACCGACCTTAACACTCTCTTCGTCAGCGGGTTGATATTCTTTTTAACCAATAACGTCATTATAGTTAAGCCAATTAATTGCAACTTTAGTACGGTTAAAACTCCTCCCCTTTGGCCAAAATTTTTCAGCATCAATCATCTGATCAACAGATAGCTCGGTATAAAACACTTCAGTAGGAGTTCTTGTAGCAAATTCAATCTTATATTTGGCTTCCATGCATGTGATGTACCCATTATGCAAGCAAGATGCTAAGTCATAATTAACAAGAAGAAATTAAATATTAAACTAAAAGAATATGAATAACGAACAAAAACTAATCGGTCAACAATGAGCTTTGAACATATAAATGCTAGATCTTACTATGTTTATTTGCATATAATTCAAGTAATTACATAGATATTCTTTAGAAATTCAAAACTTCATGCATAAAAATCTAAACTTTTTAAAATGTACCAAGTTCAACATCCAAAATGCACCAACAATTATAGAATAACCAAATGAAACCCAGTAAAGTTAAATACCCATCATATAAAACTCACCAGAAGAAAAGAAATCCTTTAACTTTAACCGATATATTCTCAAATTGGATTGTCTAATAAAATCAATGATAAATTTGTAACATCCTATACTCGGAAACCTTTAAAATTAAATTCATTTTTAAAATGATAAATTAATTTAATATCACTCACTGAATTTAAATCATGCTAAGTAAATAAATAAACTCAACTCATGACTAAAAAATAGTTTTCCAACTAAAAATGTTAATTTTTAATAAAAATAAACTATTATACACTCATCATGCAAAATCGTAGCAAACGAACTCGAAATTCAACCAAGATTTTCAAATCTTTTTGTTATGTTATAAAATTCATCTAGGTTAGTTTTCATGAAAATCGAAATTCGATTACTCCTAAATCAAAATTCACATAATTTAACAATTTTATGAAATCTATCTTTTAAACATTTCAATGAGCTCAAATGCAAAAAAATGACTTTAAAAGCCTCTAAAATATTCGGTTAAACAACATATTAAAATTCAGTTACAATCCGGGGACTTTCAAAAAACTATATATTTACAAAAAAATACAACTAACACATAAAATTTGACATTCAAGTACTCTTTTCTCAGCTATATTATAAACATATAATACACATATAATCGTTAAAAGACCTATTCAATCCATTCTGCATAAAATTGTCAATGGATAAAATATAAATCATAAATTCATCTTTTAATATACCTGCACATATTAAAAAACTAGGC
The DNA here is from genome assembly GCA_948193465.1 of Acalypha hispida. Classification (NCBI taxonomy): domain Eukaryota; kingdom Viridiplantae; phylum Streptophyta; class Magnoliopsida; order Malpighiales; family Euphorbiaceae; genus Acalypha; species Acalypha hispida. The sequence continues at coordinate 3,415 of CANXYA010172008.1, forward strand.
AGAATTCAAAAATATTTAAATTCAAACAACTAAACAAATGTAAAGTAGACTCATTATAGTTGTCCAATGGTCAAGAAACACTAAAAACGAATTTTGTATGAGAAAGATATGAATTTTTAAACTAAAAACGGATTTTGTATGAGAAAGTTATGAATTTTTAAACTCTAGCCATAAGTTGAAAACTGAGTTGCGAAAATTATCTCAGTAATTGTTAGAAAATTCAACTTAGCATCTTTAAAAATTAGTTCCAACCCAACATTCGATGTCTCACACAGAATTTAGTCACAATAGCAAACCACCTTCATAGTACAAGAAATTTCAATACAAAGTATGCTACACACCAGGAATCAACCAACTTCATGTCATGTTTACTTTATAAAACAATTTGATGCTAGCAAAACTCCTGTCATAGACTAATTTTATGCTACTTGCAAAAGAAAATTACAATGCATTTTCACTAAATATCAGTTTAAATGATATTATAGTACAAAACATTAATTATCATATCACTCGTAGCACATATATATATATATATATATATATATATATATATGTATATTTTTCTTTTCTAAATTACCTTACATGCAATTACATTCAAATAGCACTTAACATATGCTAAATCTTATACATTGTCTGACAGTACGTGTACACTAGTTCTATTTTATAATCGTCATAATACTTAGTATACTCGAGTAACATATAGCATAAATTCCAAATCATACATAAGACAAACTCAAATAATACCCAGTACATAATTCATTTAGTCACAAGATCATCAAAGCAAACTTGGGTTGACCCCTTGAGCAAACTTGCTTTAACTCAAAGGTTGAGAACAGACCACAAAAGAATTAAAAAATTCAGTGAGTATAATATGATACTCTGAAAAATACATATTAAAAAGAAAAGATACTCGTTCTTTCTGCTTTTTAATTTTGGGAAGATAGTAAATTCCATTGACTTTGTAATCCCTCCAAGAAAAAAAAATCTTTTCGTTCATCCCTGTTGAAAAAAAAGCGAGAATAAATTATTTTATTTTATTTTCTATAAAACATTATATAACAACCATAAATCAAGGTTTTCATATCCGTTTTGGTTTTCATTCTGAAATTGTCCGTAAAATAGAACATTTCGATTTCGGCGTTCCGTTTCGGAGAGAGAATATATAAATAATAATAATAATAAATATAAAAAATAACCATAAATATAATTAATATTTATTCATTAATACATTACCAAATTTTTAAAAATAAAATTTAACTTAAAAAACACTAATATTCTTTAAAAAAAAGTTACTAGTACTTTTCAATCAGGGTTTTAATCAAATAAAAGTTTTGATTTTTTTATGATAAATGATAAGATTGAAGCTTATCTTAGTGAGAAAAAGTTTGTAAAATATATATATCTGTAAGGGAAAGATCAAATTTCATGTTTGAATATCATGGATGTGAGGAGAAATGAAATCGTTTCTATACAATATATAAAAATCAATACAATATATAAAAAGTGTCAATCTAACATTGGAAAGCCGGGAGTGTTTGTGGGAAACCTCTATTTTGTGATCAGTTCACAATGAGGAAAGCTAAGCTTGGCTATGATAGAATTTTGGTTGAAATGGACCTAGAGGATGAGTTACCAGACAATATTGATATGGTTGATGAAAAGAAGAAAAAGTTCTCTCAGTCAGTAGAATATGAATGGAGGCCATCATATTGTGCTAGATGCAAAAACTTTGGCCATGTTACAAAGAACTATAAAGTGGGTGAGCAGAAGATTTGGGTAAAGAAGCATAGCCAAACTACATCCCCTCTTGATAATTGCAAAAATGATAAAACTTAGGAGTCAAGTCAGGGAAAACCTATCAATCAGAATGATCCATTTAAAGAGGTTTCATCTGAACACAACTCGACTCCGATTGAAGCTAAGAAAGACAGTAAGGGCAAGGCTCCAATGACTTCACCAAAATCTACTATTATTAAGAAGAACTCTAATCAGGTAACTCCTAGCTCAAGTAAATTGAGCAACATGTTAATTGTTAAACCCCCTATGCAAGTTGGATCTACTGAGGATGGTAGGAAGGTTGTGACTTACCTACCATTTGATCTAGGATGATGATTTGTACTTAGAATGTCAGAGGACTAAATAATCCTCTGAAGTTCAAGGAGCTTAAAGCTCTTATTATTAATACAAAATTAGTATCAGTGGGTTTGTTAGAAACTAGAGTTAGAATAGAGAATCAACATAAAATTTTACAGAATCTTAATCTTCAAGATTGGAAGTGTGCAGATAATTATACCTGTAGTGATATGGGTAGAATTTGGCTTTTATATAATTCTAATTATGTAAATATTACTATTATGGATATTCATAATCAAAGTATTACTTGTACAATTAAAGTTCACGATTTATCTTTTGTGTGGTCAGTAGTTTATGGGTCCTATATTGTGGTGGAAAGGAAAGATCTTTGAAAAAAATTTATGCATGATTAAACCTAGCTCTGTCCCTAGGATCATTCAAGGGGATTTTAATGCCATCATGGATGATAGTAATAGAATTGGAGGCAATGAGATTAATAGGGAGGCAACTATTGACTTTAAAAACTGGTCCCAGGCTTGTGATGTGCAGAAGTTGATGACTTTTGGAAGTAAATATACTTGGTGTAATAACCAAAAAGGGGTCAAAAAAATTTATAGAAAGATAGACTGGGTTTTCGTAAATGATGAGTGGTTAAATAGATGGTGCAATTCCTATTGTGATATAGTAGCTGGTAGTATTTCAGATTATGAGGCTTTGGTTATTAGCCATAATGAGAGCAGACAATTTAGAAGGGTTCCTTTTAGGTTTTTCAATATGTGGACAAACAACCCTAAGTTTTATGAAATTCTTAATAGAGTTTGGAGTGCAAAATGGATGGTGGTTCAATGTTTTTATTTTGTCAGAAGCTTAATTTGTTGAGGAAAGAACTAAGGGATTTTAAAAAAGATCCTTTTCAAATATTACTAGTTGAGTGGACACTTGCAGAACTAACCTTGAGCAGATAAAGTCTAGTCTTCAAATGGATCCTTTTAACACTTCTTTACAAGTAGAGGAGAGGAACTTGTTGATTCAGTTGAAGCAATTATTAGTAGATGAAGAAAGATTTTTTAGACAAAAGTCTAAAGCAGTTTGGATTCAATTGGGTGATGAAAATACCAATTACTTTCATAATATTTATAGGAATAGGAAAGCCAGAAATACTATTTCCAAAATCACTTTATCTAATGGTGATTTTGAAGACCCTGCTGTTATCAAGAATCATATTCTCGATTACTACAAAATATTTTTGGTCTCATCAGATACTAGAACTGCTCATGTGGATTATAATCTTCTGAAAGGTAAATAGTTGAAGGTAGATGACTGGCCTGTTCTTACAAGTAGTGTGACTGATATTGAGATCAATGATGCTTTATTTAGCATTGGGGTTGATAAAGCAGCTAGTCCTAATGGTTACAATGGCCATTTCTTTAGGGCTAGTTGGGATATCATCAAGAAAGATCTATGTGATGTAGTTTCAGATTTTTTCAAGGCTAGCAAGCTTCTGAATCAGGTGAACTCTACCTCTATTACCTTGATTCCTAAATCTAGTAATCCTATTAGTGTCACTGATTACAGACCCATAGCATGTTGTAATGTGATTTATAAAGTCATTTATAAGACTTTAACCTTTAGACTTAGAAAGATTATTGGGAAATTAGTTCATAACAACCAGTCTGCATTCATTCCTAATAGGAGTATATCTGATAACATACTTCTTGCTCATGAACTGGTTAAGGGGTATCACAAGAATCAGGGGGTGATTATGCTTTAAAAGTGGATTTATAGAAAGCTTATGACAATGTTAACTGGGATTTTATTGAAGAAATTCTCATTGCGCTTAACTTTCCCTCTGTGTTTATCAAATGGGTCATGACATGCATTAGGGGTACTAGATTTTCTATTCTTATCAATGGTGAAACTGTTGGTTTTTTTTTTTTCTGGTGGTAGGGGTTTGAGACAGGGAGATCCCATCTCTCCCTTTATTTTTTTCCACTGTATGGAATACCTCGCTAGAGTCTGTAATAGAAATATTGTTCTGGGTTTTAATTTCCACACTAGTTGTAAATCTCTTAAGCTGAGTCATTTATGTTTTGCGGATGATTGTTCATTTTTTGTAAAGGTGATGTTCAATCCATTTCTTGTATTAAAAAATTTCTTGATCACTTTAAAGAGGTTTTAGGGTTATCTGTTAATCATTCTAAAAGTGCTATTCACTTCAATGGGTTTAATAATAACACTAAGCAGAGAATCCTGGATTTGATCAAGTTCTAGCAGGGGGAATTGCCAGTAAAGTACTTAAGGTTGCCTCTTGTATCAACAAGATTGAAAAAAGAGCATTGCTAGGGTCTTATTCCGAAAATTACAAGCAAGATTTCTCACTGGACTTCTAGGAAACTTTCATATGCTGGAAGCTTATTCAAGTACCAACTGGGAGATGGGAGGAAGTTCTCATTCTAGCATGATCCATGGATGTATGGTGAGTCTATTAGTAATAAGTTTCCTGATGTTGTTGTCAAAGACTCTGGGATTGCTAAACAAGCTAGAGTTGCTGATATATGTAGAAATGGTAGATGGCTATTACCTCCAGCCATTAACCAAGACATAAATGAAGCTTGGACATATATCAAAGATCATTATATGGTGAACCCTCAAGAAAAGGATTCTGTTTCCTGGATCCCTCATCCTTCGGGTAAGTTTTCAATAGCTTCTGCCTTTAAGGCTCTTGGTTCTAATCATGCAAGGAACACCTGGGGTTCTTTTCATTGGTCTCATCCTAGAAACCCTGAGTGTTCCTTCATATTATGGCTAGCTCTGAAGTAGAGACTTCACACTAAGGTCAGATTGCACCAGTGGGGAATCATTCAAAATGACCGATGTGTTTTTTGCAATTCCAATTCTGGAACTATCGAGCATTTATTTTTTGAATGCCAATTCTTTGAAAATCTTTGAATCAACATTCTAGCTGATGTGGGAATCAAAAGAAGACCTCTAAGCTGGCGTAGGGAAATCAGTTGGTTTAGCAAAAAATGTAAAGGAAGTTTTTTTTTTGTGTAAGCTTAGAAAAATTGCTTTTGTTGTGTCTGTTTATGTTATATGGCAAATCAGGAATGAGATTGTGTTTAAGGGGAAATCTTGTAATGTAGATCAGGCTTATAGTAGAGTTAGAGAAATGATTATGCTTAAGTTAAACAGAAGTTAGGTTGTAATTTTTGCTCGTTTTTTTGAGCATTTCGATGAAAATCTTGGTTCGACCAAAAAACATTGAAAAGCCGTTACTTAACTTTGTTTCAATTTTGTAAATTCCAAAACTAACCTTACTTATAATAAGACAACTAACTTTCTTAATTTCTGTCAGCTTTTGGTCAAATACTATAGTTGACAAATTAGAGAAAATGGACCGGCCAATTTAAAAGCCCAAAATAACTACTCATGGTAATAATAAAAAGTTTTAAAACAAATATCATTTCAAATAAGTTGTTTTCTTTCTTTTAATTAAATGGAGTGATTTTTCTTTAAAAAAATGGAATGATTAGAATTTTTTTTCCGCTATAATTTATGAAAAAAATTTAATGTTTTATTTATACCATATTATAAAGTAGTACAATTTCAATAGTCAAATTGTAAAAAAAAATAGCATATGCTCTCATTATTATTACAGAAAATAAAAACTTAGCTTTCTATGAATAATTTTGCTTACTATTTTTATTTTTACATAAATTAATTTTTTTAAATATATATTTATTTCGATTTTTGAGTGTTAAAAATGGTAAGAAATAACTTGCCTACTGTCTACTTCGCAGGAGGAAGACAGCGCCATCGTAACTCTGATTTGTTGTTTTACTTTTTTTTTTTTGGTAATCACTATTCACTTATATAGTAAACAAATTTGTAATCTAGGTTTAGTTTGGCTTTGCGGTGGACATGAAAATAAGCCCGATAAAATAAAATAAATTACTTAATGCTAAAATTTTATTTTTATTCTTTTTGTATCCTTGACTGTGCTATAAAAAGTGGCGGAAGTTATGTGATTGCCATATAATGAAAATAGATTGCAAAAATACCAGAAAATCAAAGTTGATTTTCATAATTGTTAGATTATAAATAGGGGTAAAATCAAAAAAATAATTATCTCTTCTCTCATTCGTTTTCTATTCTCTCTGTGTTGTCTTTACACCACTTTTTCAGTTTTTCCGTTCAAATTATCAACCTCATATCAACATCCGGTGAGCCGTTTTTCCGATCATCTTTACTGAACATTCATCTCTCGATCATCTTCTCTTCTCCTTACGTCGTCTCTAATAAAATATCAAGTTTTGGTGAGATAGTTTTCGGATCATCTTCTCTTCAATTTTCACCATATTTTCTTTGTTTTTTCCGATTATATATCAAGTTAGATATCAATTCTGGTTGCTAGTTATTCTGCAATCATCTTCTCTGCAATTCTCATTGTTTTTTCTATATTTTTCAGATTTATCAATTTTGCTTGATAATAATTCTCATATCAGCTTCTCTTTAATTCTCACCATATTTTCTCTATTTCTCCATGTATTTTCTTATGATTCACCGTCATTGGTGTTTGATATTATGTGCATATCATGTGTTCTATAAAATTTCTATGAGAAAATTTTAGATAAAAATTTAATTTTATACATGAAAATTATTTCAATTAAACTCTGATTTGATTGTGAATTTGTCTAGTTTTGGTTGATGATTCATGTTATTAATTGTCAATATTCAGTTTTTGAAAGTATCAGTAGTGTGTGTTAGTTGTTAGTTGTTAATAGTATCAGTAGTGTATCAGTAAAGTATAAATATGTTATCACCAAATTATTAGTTGCGTTTTTAATTCATTTTAAAACTCATAATTTTTAGGTCATTTTTTTTTATATCAATTCAAATCGACCATGTATAAAGATAAATGAATAGAGGGTTTTTTAGTTATTATAAATATTTTTAGAGCTCTTATTTCATTTTTTTTTTTGATAATTCTTGTTATAATTGTTGCTAAATTATTTTGATATCTTTTAGAACCAGTATATGAGTGTTATGGTGTATGACACTATCATGATCTTTTATTTTATTTATTAAGATCAAACGTAAATCATGTATATTTGTAATTTTTTTGATACTATTATAATACAATATGATAAAATGAAAAATTGATATTATATTGATACTTTCCTAATAGTCATTTTAATTAATATCTGAACATATTAGTCGGTTTGTTCAAATTTGGATTAAACATTTGATATTTTTTTGACACATTTTTTATACTTACTATTTCATGCTGATTGAATATATGTTTTTTTTTCTTTTTTTTTTATAATGAATCAGTATCAATGGATAAAAAATTTATCATTGTCTTCTTAATTAATTATGGTGGAGAATGAGATGAAAACTACACCTATCATATTAATAAAGTCACCGAATTGCTTTTGTCATCAACAACGACATATACCAAATTGATAAAAAAAGTGTTAAAAACATTTGGATGAATTTTCATTTGATAGAAGGTTTAGTATAGATGAAGGTCTTCCAGCTTAATGGGACATGTGTTTGATTAATCCCTTAAGTAAAAATTGATATGATACAAATTAATATTAAAAAAAAAAGAATTAAACAATATGGTGTCAAGTATTAAACATGGAGTTCATATGAATTTTAATGAACCAAAAATCATTCAACTTTATAACCCACCATTAATTAATGCATTCATGATTAATCAAAAATGGTTTTCATCAAATCATATTAGAGCAGTATCATAACAGTATCAAAATAGTCTAAAAAGGGCAATCTCTTAAAATATACTTAATTTATTGTTAATGGACCTGCACGACCATCAAATCATGATATGCTTAAAAGCAATTTGAAAAGAATAAATGCTGAATTTAAAGGTTTATCAAAGTTTGATTCAATCTTTATATGCATTGTTAAATAATTAAAAACACAAAAAATTCAATATAATAAGAAGCGGATAGAATTTACAAGTATTCATTAAAGTTAGTTAATCAGCAACATAAATTTAATTGATGGATTTCCTGATCAATTAAATTTTTTCCACCAAAATCTAGATCAGAAAAGTATCACAATGGTATCAAAAATCTACAACCATTATGTCACAAAATAAATGTTTTTTTATACCAAATATACATCAGAAAAGTATCATAATGGTATCAAAAACCTACAACCATTATATCATAAAACATCAAAGGACAATTCCATACACATACCTGATTCGCTGTTGATATACCTAGTTAATCATTAACAAATAACATAATCAGAAGAATCCAAAAAAATGTCTATTAGAATGAATCTAATCACAACTTCATTCAACATCAAATATGGCCTTTCCCAAACTTCATTACTTCATTACCAATGTTAATGTCATTAAACAATTTTTTGGAACATTTTTCTGCATTAACATATTCATA
>CANXYA010173438.1:0-15260 GCA_948193465.1 Acalypha hispida
TGTTAATTATATTTCATTAACCATTATTACGAAAATTAAAATCTTTAGTTACAAACTCATTATGCCTGATTTCAAATCTTAAAAACAATTATGGAATTTTAGACTCGTATGAAATATACTTTTCGAAAATTCTGTGAGTGGGTCGATTTTTTACAATCCGTTGAGTGAGAACGGTTCACCATTTTAACAGATATCATATTCACTTTGAATAATAACTTTTAAATTTTTATTTTCATTTGAAAATAGACGGAGTGGTCAATCACTTAGGTTGATCACGCTGAGAAAATATATTACATGAGATTGAAGTTTAATCCACCCACTTACTAAAGTATATTATTATACGAGGTATTAGCATTGAAAGATTTTATTCATTATATATTTTTTTTATTTTAGTTTTTGTTTTGTTTTGTATAATTTTTCATTATATAATTTTATTAGTGAAAGTTTGAACCGCGAGAATCTCTTATTTTAGAAATTTGTAGATAACATTTAATTTATAGAAATAAAAGAAAATAAAGAACTTAAAAACTGAATTGAAATTATAGTAGAAACATGAAACATGGATTCAATTATTAGTTTCTTGACCTCACAAAACAGATACACGAAACAATGGAAAATGAAAATGATACAAATTATTAATTCTTACACTCTTTCTACATAGCACGAGGATCAAGGGCATGGGTATCTTACAGGCAAGCAACAATCAACATATCCTAGTCAGCTGTGCAAGAATACGACCTACATCCTACGTATTTGGTCTCTTGGCGAAATACTGTGAACCTGTACGATTTTCTTTATATGTTAACTGCAGCAGATATGCTAAAACGTTTACCTTCGGTACTTAATTCGTCTCGAATGATTCTTCAACTGATAACTAATCTTTACCCTCACTGCATTTTTCACATAAGTCAACGACCTTATCAAGAGCTTCATTTGCTAAATCAGGGTGATACATCAAATCTTGCAATTCATAATCATATTTTTGTGAATAATCTTTACGAACTGCGTTATGGGCAGCTACATAACGATCCGTTTGAGCGTAAGAATGCTCAAAGCAAGAACAATTATAATCTTCAAGTATGCCATTTCTTTTGTTTCTTAATTTGGTTGTGATGAATTGAAATGATATTGCAATGCTTCTCATAGCTATTTATAATACAAATCTTACCATTCAAATGTTCATGTCCTCATGAATTAATGTTCAAATATTGGATGCCAATTGTTTTTTCTTTAAATTTTTATGCCAACTTTCAGATCTGCTAGAGTAAACTTAAACAAGAGTGGACTCCTACATTATATTAATTTCAACTTTAATGTCACGTACTGTCCATTTCTATATTATGAATTCATGCAAAATACATGCCCTCAAAAATAATAACCCATGCCTGAACTATGGCCTCGTTAATTAATTTTGTACATGTTACTTTCCTGTCTTTAGGCGAGTAAATGGAATATAAGCAATATTAACCAATATCAGAATAAAAAAAATATCACACTTAATTGAATTTAATACTGAAAGATAAATAAAGTTAAAATTGAAATAGGTAAAACGTTGAATTCCAATTTCTTTTGATCTGTCACCCTTCGATTTTGAAATAATGGCAAAGAAGCATGAACTTTGATGTGAAGGATATTCTAGTAACACCTGTTTAAATCAATTCTTACTCTGTAAATAGTGCTACTTTTAATTTATTTTTAATTGATTAGAGCGATAGATTAAAACTATAACAAGAAATTTATACTGAATCGAATTGAAACCAGACATGTCACGTGTTTGCATTCCAAATTATAATAATAAAGCTATAAATCAAATTAATTCAAGTTTTAATTTTATTTCAATTGAAAATTTTGATTAGGATGTCATCAAAAGCTAATGAGATAATTGATTTTGGCAAATAAGCTAATGGTTTGGATTGGTTTTACAATTTCTTTGTACGTACTTATGACGAAGCTGTCCATGAAGCTACAGTGATTGAGAAAAGCAAGGACGAGAGTTCTCAACAAGTAATTGAGAAAAGGAATGAAAGTGACCTAGCCTATATAAGTACGTAGCTTGTAAATTACTTTGCATATAAATAAGGTGAGATTACTTCTCTAATAATCCTCCTATTTTATCTAAAAAATAAACTTGATGATCAAGTTTTGTACATTTTATCCGAAAAAATTAAATATTTATTTTGGATTTTTTTGCTGGTTTTTATCAATATTTTTAAAATCTGACAAATTTTATAAACTATTAAACAGATGTACGATATTTTGGTGCTATAAAATTTATCAAAAAAAATAGATTTTTTTTGATAGGTTATCATTTTATGTTTCATTTGAATCTTTAACTCGAACTATAAAGGAATGGAAGTGACCTAGCCTATATAAGTACGTAGCTTGTAAATTACTTTGCATATTAATAAGGTGAGATTACTTCTCTAATAATCCTCCTATTTTATCTAAACCCTAAACTTGATGATTAAGTTTTGTACATTTTATCCGAAAAAATTAAATATTTATTTTGGATTTTTTTGCTGTTGTATCAATAGTTTTTAAAATCTGACAAATTTTATAAACTATTAAACAGATGTACGATATTTCGGTGCTATAAAATCTATAAAAAATAGATTTTTTTTGATAGGTTATCTTTTTATGTTTCACCCGAATCTTTAACTCGGATTACATCCAAAGGAGTTAGGCGCTTGATTATTTATCTCTCAACAAGAGCAGGTTCGAATTCAAAACTTAAAATTTACTTTTTATCAAGCGTTTAATCATTTAATCAATTTTTATTAGTGAAAAAAATAAATGCTTAATATTCCATGTACACTCTGTAATAATAATGCTTGGTCGAATGTTTAATAATGGGTTACATTCCACTAAGGCTCCCTAATGTTTTTGAAATCAAACAGGATTTGATCAGTCCGATTCCATTAATAATATTGTTTATAGTTTTACATAAATTATTTATCAAAAAAGTTAAAATAAACTATACAATAACAAGGAAATCAAAATCAATCCAACATTTCTAAACTTTTCAAACAATAAAAAAAAACAATTACTAATCGATTCAATCTAATCTAATGAATATCAAAATTGATTCAAATTATTTTTATGCAATTTTAACAAACTTTTTTTTATTTTTCCAACCTTTCGACATCTGTTCAACCTCTACTTCTCTGATTGGTCTTCAACCGTTGATCACTCTTCCAATTTCTAACACCTGTCAGGACTTTAAACCTTTGATCTATCTTCAACCGTTTAATCACTCTTGAACCCTTTTCGTATCTATCTCATCCTCGTTTTTGTTTCTTCTTTATCATTTCAAATTCAAACTAGTTTCTCTCTCTAAAAATCTCTCTCTTCGAATCTTCAACAAATCTTCATCAATAGCTTGATTAATCCTTTTGTTTTGATTAGGAGTCCTTCCTTAATTATTTTATCTTCTCTTTGCCGTCAGTTTTTTGCTAGAAATTCACTCTTTCGCCGTCCTTTAATCTATGTCAACTGAGTTTTCTCTCTCTTTCGCTTTGTTTTTTCCAATATGTTGTTTTCGATTGGCTTAGATAGTTTGAAGCCTTGCTGGTAATGTCTAGCCATGGACGAACCAATCTTTACTACGACATTAACTTTTCTTCTTCTGATTCCTCTGATTCTAGCTGTTCATTAGTAAACTTTGATTCTTTTAAAATTTTTGAAAACGTTCATCCCGCTGCTCCTTTTCAAACTCTACCTCCTAAAATTCCTCCCATTCACGTCATTTTCAGTTCTGACGAAAAATCTTTCACTTTCAGCCTATTTGGTTTTTCAATTGAGTTAATTCGCCAAAAACCTGGTGTATGTAAAAGAAAAAAAATGGGCCAAAAATCTATTGCCACAAACCAGTAGACATTTTTCATAGTAAAATGAATGAAAAGATGTTGAAAGCTCTTGTAAATAAATTCAATTTTCCTTCTGACTTAACGTTTAGAGTGCCTTCCCTAGATGAGAGAGCTGATACTGATTTAGGGAGCAATGAATTAGTAGTTTATACTGACTATTTTGAAGTTGGATTGAGGTTTCCAGCTTCTTCAGCTCTTGTAAATTTCCTGTCCATCCATAATCTTGCTCTTTCTCAATTACATCCCAATGCCATTAGAACCATTGACCGTCCTCAGGTTGTCTGTTACTTCCACTCTATTCCTTTTACTATTGGAATAATCTCAAGGTTGTGCTTCATCAGAAGAAATTCATCAGATGATCATTACAGCCTACATAGCCATCATGAGCTTTTTTCTATTCCTTCTTATGTAAAGGACTAGAAGTCCAAATATGTAATTGTCTCTAACCCATCTAGATGAAGTCCTTTACGAAATACTTAGAATAAAAATTATACTAAACCTTCAGTCCCTTCTCCATCAAAAGTTGAAGAAGAGCGTTAATGCTATTTTAGAATTAGAGTTGGATGATAACAATTCTGATAACATCCTACTCAATTATTATGCTAGTATCAAAACCCCTTCTCCTCAGTCAAAAGAAAAAAAGGTTGAGTCTTCTGGTATTCTTCATTTATTCTTGTTTTATTTTTTATGTTAATCTCTTAAAATGTCTAGAACTGTCTAATCTCAGATTCTCTACAGAAATGGGCAAGTCAAAATTGCTGAAAGCAATGAAGCAAAAGACCAAAAGCTCAAAACATGCTGCGAGGCCTACTGGTGATCTTCCTTCCACCAAAAATGCTGAAGGTAAATCTGCTAAACCATCAGCCGCTGGGAAAAAGTCTTCTCAGCATACCTAGGTGGATACTTCCAGGCCTACTGAAGGTACATCTCCAACTCCTTCAACCTCTATTTCCTTCAAAAGGAAATATGTTGAACATGAACAAATTGGTGATAATACAACTTATAGTAACCCAAAGTTGCTTATATCATTAAAGCCAACACTCTACTTCTAGCTGACAGAGATCGAATGAAGCAGAAAGGCTCTGATCAACTTTTTGAAGAATCTCAATCTTTCCTTCTGCAAGTAAGGATAAATAGATTTGATAATTTTTATTATTATATGTTTTTTTAACTTTTCAATTTTGTTCAGGTTGGAGATCATCTTTTTACTCTTTCTTCTAGATTGAGAAATGCAGAAAGAGAGAATGAGAAGCTGGAAAAGGATAATTTGAAGAATAAAACTGAATTAGCTACCAAAAATACCGAGGTTGCTAAGTTAAAGGATGAAGCAGCTCAACTAAAAAATGAACTAGGAGTGTCAAAGAAGGAAAACGCTGAGGATAAAAAGAAAATTCAAGAATTGGTTGGAGAAATTGAAGACATAAAGAAAGAATAGAATGAATATGTTGACTCTACAGCTGATACTTTGATTGGTTTCAGAGAAAAATTGATCAACCTTACCTTCGGGCACTATCCTGACTGTGACTTCCGCTTTCTGGATGAAGTTATGCCAGATTGTGATATACACATAACTTATCCTGCTGAAGAGTTAAACAATGTTTCCAACTTAGTAAAATCTTTAATCAAGAGGCTGATGAACATAAGACTCTTGATGTTTCAGATTATTTTTCTGAATATCCTCATCAAGGTTTCACCATTTTAGCTTCAACTCCAGCCACTACTGTTTCAACTTCCAATGCTCCTTCCTCCAGCAATGCCCCAAATCATCCAACTTCAAATTAATGTTCCAGCAAAATTTTTGGAACTCCGAAAGTGTGATGGTTTGGAACTACTCTAGCGTCTTCTTGTTGGACACAAGCTCTTTCAAGCATTTTGCATAATAAGGAATTTTGGCAAGTGCCTCCACAAATGTAATGTTGATGTGAAGCTTTTTTAACATATTCAAGAACTTGGCCCTTTCTTGGGCTTCTTGGTGATGTTTAAGCCTTTGAGTGTAGGGAACTTTTGGCTTATACTTGCACACATTTGAAGGAATTGAAGTAGAACCTTATGCTTTAGGGAAATTGCCTGTGAGGGGTAGTGTACGGCTTGTGCACGGCATCAGGCCATGTTGTACACTCCCCGTACATACCTTAGAATTTTGTATTTGGGCTTTCTTATTCCTCTTCATTTCCTTGGTTGCCTACTTTATCATCGAAAAGGTCCTTGCCCCTTGAACTCTCCCTTTTTTCTCGCTCTCTTCCACTTCTTAATGTGATCACTTTGCATTGTTCTATAGGGTTCACCATAGTTTTGCTTGGAAATGATCCTTGAACTCGATTATTCACCATGGTAGCAAGTTGCCCAACCTTTACTTCTAAATCATGAATTGTAGACGCTGGATTCTTAATAACTTGTTTGAATTCATTAAAAACTTGTTTGAAAATCATTGGAGACTTGTTGAACATGATTTTCTATCATCTTCATATTGTCCTCTTGAGACAACATCTTGGACCCCGTCATCTCCATGAACATTTCCATCTTTGCTTCCAAGGAAGAGATAACTGGTTGTGAACTAGATGTTTGTGGTAGAGATTATTGATGATGTTGGAACCCGGACGGACCTTGCCTTTGCACATTGTGTCCACCCCATGAAAAGTTGGGATGATCCCTCCAACCCGGATTGTAGGTGTTGGTGTAAGGATTCATAGCTTGTTGTCCTCCAAAGTTGCCTCCACCTATAAAGTTCACTTGCTTACTCCCACTAAACATGGCACTTCCATAACCATAATTATAGGCATTATGGCTAAAATCAGCACAAGACTCACAATATGCAATGCCCATAAGAGGAAGAGTAGGCTTTGGAGACATGGTACTAAACTAGTTTGTGATGACACTCAATTGAGCTTGCAAGGAGGCTAGAACATCTAGCTCAATCTTTCCGGGCGTAGGAGTAGGAGTTATGCCCTTTCCTTGAGAAGTGCTCCCACTAGGACTTCGGTAGTTGTTCACCACCATGAGTTCTATTAGACCTTCCGCCTCTTCACAAGTCTTTGACATTATAGAGCCACCCGCCGTGGCATCAATAATGTTCATCAACATATCATTCAACCCATCATAGAAGGTTTGGATCACAAAGGTTCTGGGCATTTGATGGTGAGAACACTTCCTAAGCAACTCCCTATATCTCCCCCAAGCTTCATGGAGGGATTCACCATCTCTTTGCCGAAATGTAACAATGTCAGTCCTCAACTTGATGGTCTTTGAAAGGGGGAAGTACTTGTGAAGAAATTCATCATGCAATTTCTTCCAAGTAGTGACCAGCGGTAGAGAATTCACCCAAGTGTTGGCCGTACCCGTAAGAGTCCAAGGGAAAAGACGGAGCATGATTGCTTCTTGAGGAACTCATTGGATCTTCATGGTATCACATATCTCCAGGAACCCTTGAATGTGTTGATGAGGGTCTTTATTCGGAAGTCTATGGAATTGCAAGGTATGTTGAATCATATTCAAAAGGGTCGGTTTAAGCTCGAAATTATGCACATGAAGAGCCGGTCTAACAATACCATAGGTTACTTCATTGCCCGTAGGGGCATTGTAATCATAGAGAGTGAGCCTCTCCTCATTCTCTCCTTGTTCCGCTATATCTTCTTTGATAGGGAAACGACCTTGATCTTCCCTTCTAGCTTTAGCTTCTTTGGTTCTAGCCTTGTAGACTGTTCAATCTCAATATCAATCGGAGGAA
This sequence comes from Acalypha hispida, assembly GCA_948193465.1. Taxonomy (NCBI): domain Eukaryota; kingdom Viridiplantae; phylum Streptophyta; class Magnoliopsida; order Malpighiales; family Euphorbiaceae; genus Acalypha; species Acalypha hispida. The sequence goes on from CANXYA010173438.1 coordinate 7,591, forward strand.
GAGTCGATGAAGACACCTTGCTCCTAGTTAGCATGCAACGAAAAGCCTTAACCTATAAAATAAACACAAAACACAAAAATTAATTATCTAACTAATGAAAAGAAAAACCAAATATTTAGCATCAATCCCTGACAATGGTGTCAAAAACTTGTTGCGATTTAGAATCAACACATGCAAGCATACACGGTCAAAAAGCAATATAGGGAGAGTAGAGTGTCGAACCCACGAGAATTGCCAAATATCAGTTTTTCAAATTCAAATAGTAGACAAAATCAAGTTGCTAATGCTGAAAATTCAAAACTAAATTTACGAATTCAATAAAAATATACAGCAAGCTAGAAATCAATCAAGGACAAACGATAATATTAAACATCAAGTGCAAATAGGAATACTAACAACCTAATTAGCCAATTTAATAGATTCCCCCATTCTCATAACACCTAAGTCTAAAGAATTATAATCTTTCCCAAGACTTACAACATGTAACTTAATTAACCATGATTAGAACCAACTAAACCCATTTTCATGACAATTAATATTTAACTAATCAAGCATTAACTAAATGCTAAGCTCCACTTACTAGTTTCTAACCTAATAGATCTCTTTCCCAAGTCTCCCTATTAAGTTTAGAATCATGCTAATATTATAAGATCATGAAAAGCCCCATTCCCATGGCAATCAATTTTATCAATTTAGAACAACAATCAAGATTAACACAAGATTTGAGAAATGAGAGATTTCTATTAAATTAAACTAATTAAGTTATTAATTACATCAAAACCACACTTGATTGAGAGTTTAGCCTAACATATCAAAGAAAGAAAACAAACTAAATAAAATGAAGAAATCCATAAGTAGAATTAAACAAAGATGATGGATCTCCACTCTAGCTAGTTTGATCTTGAAGAATTTTGTGTTTTCTTCAAGCTTTCTCTCTTTATCCTAAGGTTTAAGATGATGATATGTCCAAGGTTGGAAATGTGTAGAAGTGGTGAGTCGGCTTGGTGAATTATTGAATGTGTAGAGATCCCTTTTTCTTCATGATTCCACTTAGTTGGCATGAGTTGGCTTCATAATGGGCTTAAGGCTTCATAATGGGATTGAGAAGCTTCATGGACTTCCTCCTTGATGGGCTTGATGGCTTCATGCTTCTCCTTTCTAGCCCAATCTGCACACTTGGCTTTCTGAACCAATTTCATCACCAATTCATCCCGATAACGCTCTTTAGACCTAGGAATCATAAAAAATTACAAAATAAGATGCTCTTGGATTGAAATATGGCAAAATTAATCAAGAACGAGAGAAATTAATGATGTAAATATGTATAAATATAGCTCTTATCAGACATTGTTTACATTTTTTGGTCAATGCCTTTGCATCTTTCCTCACATTCGGCCAAAAATAGCCTTGTAGAAAAAATTTTCTAGCTAGAGTTTATCCAGCCTCATATGCTCCATAGATCCCCTCGTGTATATCTCTAATTACATAATCATCTTCCTCTTCATCCATACATCTAAGTAATGGATGAGTATAAGATTTTTTATACAAAGCTCCATCTACTAAGTAAAAATGAGTTGTCCTCTTACTCAACTTCCTCGCCTCCCTTCTATTTGTTGGCAGGGTACCTTCAACTAAGTATTGAATAATTGGACTCATCCAACTTTCTTTCCTAACAACCATCATAATCTCTTCTTCCACAATGCTGGAGCATTTTTTAACCTCTATATGAATATTCTTAAGTCCATCCAAATCACCATTAGCTGCTTTCCTCGCAATTTCATCCGCCCTAACATTTTGAGATCTATCAATTTTAAGGATTCTCCAATCCTTCTCTTCATCCACAGGAAAAATCTTAGCAGCATTTTCATAATACTTTTTCATACTTTCACCCCTAGTTGCAAATTCCTTCCTCATTTGTCCCACTACTAACCTCGAATCACTATGGATATCCAGCCTAGGGACAATAAGCTCTAGAGCTAACTTAATTCCTGTAATAAACGCTTCATACTCAGCAACATTATTCGATATTGAAAAATTAAACCTAATCGCATATTCTATCACAATTAATTTTGGACCTTCAATCACTATCCCAGCTCTAGCTCCTAAACTTCCAATAGCTTCATCTACATGCATCTTCCAGCTATTACTATTATTCTTTTCTTCCTGAGGTTGATCCTTTGGAGTTAACTCAGCCACAAAGTCAGCTAAGACCTGAGCTTTCAATGCCTTCCTAGCTTCATACTCTACACCATAACTTCCTATTTTAACTGCCCATTCAGTTATCTTACCTGTAGTTTTAACCTTTTGTAGAATTTTCTTGAGAGGTAAATCAGTCCTAACCACCGCTAAATGTGCATCAAAATAATGTTTTAGCTTATCATTTGCTAACCACAAGGCAAATGCTACTTTTTCCAATCTAGGATATCTAACCTCAGCTCCATGCAAGAGTTTACTGACATAATAGATTGGGAGTTGTTCTCCCTCTACTTCTCTAATTAAAATAGTAGATATAGTTTCAGTAGTAGCTGAAATATAAAGAAAGGAAGTTTTACCAGGAATGGGTGGGTCGGCTGAGGAGTAAAGGTGACTGTAGAAAGCTTTTTATAGCTTAAAAGGCCTCTTGCAATCTCCATCCCATTGAAATTTCTCCATGCTCTGTAGCGTCTTGAAGAATGGTAAGCATCTCTTTGCTGAGTTTGAGATGAACCTTCCCAATGTTACAATCCTCCCATCCAGCCTCTGAACTTCATTGAAGTTCTTAGGTGGTGACATATCCATTATAGCTTTTATTTTGGCTGAATTCGCTTCAATTCTCTCTTTGATACCATGTATCCCATAAATTTTCCTACTAGAACCCCAAAAGTACACGTCTCTAGATTGAGCTTAAGGTTGAATCTCCTCAAGTTATCCGTCACTTCAGCCACATCTTTTGGATGATCTTCAGTTCTTCTACTCTTTACGATCATATCATGCACATATACTGAAACGTTCCTCTTAATATGATCAGTGAACATTCGATTCACCAACTTCTGATAGGTTACTCCAGTATTCTTTAAGCTGAAGGGCATCATGTTATAATAAACAATGCCCAAATCTGTGGTGAAAGCAATTTTCACTTCATCCATCCCCTCCATTAGAATCTGATGATACCCATCCTTGCATCAAAAAAAGAATACAACTCATGTCCAGTCGTTTCATCAACTAACTGGTCAATGTTTGGTAGAGGATAACTATCCTTTGGATAAGCTTTATTGAGATCTGTAAAATCTACACACATCCTGAAGCATCCATTTGGCTTCTTGACCGTCACTACATTAGCTAACCAATCAGAATAATCAATTTGTCTGATCATTCCAGCCTTTTCCAGCTTATTTACTTCCTCTGATATAGCCAGTTGTTTCTCTACCGAATGTTTCCTCTTTCTTTGCACTACTGGGACAACGTCTGGATGAATACTCAGTTTATAAGTCATAACTTCTCTACTCAACCCAGTTAAGTCTGAAGTGTCCCATGCGAATGCTTCCAGCCTTTGTCTTAACATCTCCATTAAACTTTCTGATGTTTCTTCTGTCAGCCTCTCTCCTATCATTACTGTTCTTCCTTGTTCGAGCTTAACTTGTTGAACCCCACCTTAAGCTTTTGCTCTATCCCTGCTTGATGATTCAACCACCATTTCAGCACCATCTACCTTATAAACACCTTTCAAGGTAGTATGATAGGTTTCCCATACCGCCTTTTGATCTCCTTTTAATATAGCTATACCTCTGGAAGTTGGAATCTTCAATGTCAAGAATCGATGGTGTGATATAGCATAAGTTTCATTCAGAATAGGTCTTCCCAACATACCATTGTAAGCGAAATCTAAATCCACCACCATAAACTCTGCTTCTAGACTTTTCACTACGTCGCCATCACCCAACTCCACTTCCAAGTATATTGCTCCTTTGATGGGATTAGTGGTTAAACCCAATCCAATTAATGGAGTTGGAATATGTATTAACTTCATACTCTCCAACCCTATGGCCTTGAATACTTTCTAGGTGATTAAATTCATCGAACTTCCAGAATCCACCAACTATTTGTTTACCAGAAAATTATGAATTCTGGCTTACACCACCATCGCATCCAGATGAGGAGACACTACATTAACAACATGACAGTTGTTCAAAGGAGGTCTGGATCTCTTTATTACCATCATTTCTGTAGCACCCCTTTTTCTCTTTATTGAACTATCTCTTACGCCACCTCCAGCTATGACGTTGATTATCCAAACTATTTCACCTTTGCTCTTCTTTGAACCCCTCTCGTCTTCCTCTAGTTTCTTTGTTCCATCTCACTGATCGTTCTTGTAGTAAAATCTGGTATCCAATATTCCTTGTTGAATTAAATCTTCCACTACATCTTTCAGCTAAATACATTCTTTTGTCTCATGACCATAATCTCTATGGAACTGACAATATTTGCCTTTGTTCCTATTTGGTAGTGAAAAATAGCTCATCTTTTTCGGCCATCGAACTATCTCTCCTGATTGTCAAATCCACATTAAAATGTTTTTTTCTTGAATCCCGAAGAGGTGTGTATACACGCTCTGCTTCTCTCTTTATTTTTTGGTCCAGGAAGTTATCTTTATATCCTAACGAAGGCTCTTCAACCCTTTTCCCTCCAGAACCTCCAGCCTCTACCTTTTCTCTCCTTCCATGCTCCATACGCCCCTCATTTAAGTCTTGTAGACTTTCGTCCAACTTCACCTTTGCTTGAGCTTCAGCCAAAGCTCCGCTCAACAATTTGGTTGGATCGTTCATCATGAATTTTCTTAATTCTTGAGATCGTGTTCCCTTCTGGAGAGCTGAAAAGCCAACTTTTTGTCCAAACATTCAACCTATACTAATTCAGCATTGAATCTTCCAATAAACTTCTTCAGCGATTCACCCTCTCTCTACCGAACATTGAAAAGATCAGAAAATTCTTTTTGAACTGGGTTAGTGAAACAAAATCTGGTATTAAACACTGTCGCCAACTCCATCCAGTTGTTTATTGAATTAGGTGGCAATGACTGGTACCATTCTTGGGCTATTCCCTTCAATGTGGTTGAAAATAAATTGCAACGTACATGATCTTCCCTGGTTTGGATGTTTATAACTGATTGGAAATACTGAATATGTGACTTTGAACCCTCCGTTCCATAAAATTCTCCCATACTTGTTGGCTGATTTAATTTTTCTGGAAACAGAGCATGCAAAATCCTTTTTAACAAGCATGATTCAGTATTTAATGTCATATTCGTGTTTACCGTCTTTAACCCATCTCATTCAACAATCTTTTCATCATCCCCTTCATTACAGCTTCATCACCCAACAACACATCCTCTTCACTTTTATCTCTTTCCAACCTCTGACCTTCCCCTTCCTTTTGTTTTCCTTTGTCTCTTCTAGTTTGTTTTGAATGTCGAGATGAAGAAGGATTTTCATTTTGTTGAACTAAAATCCTCGTCATCATTGCTGCTGTTAGATCCGTCACTGTTTTGTACAATGTCTGTGGGAACATCTCTGCCACCATTTCTTGTGTTAATGGTGGAGGTGGTGGTTGAAACGGAGGAGGTTCCTTCGGTAGGCGAGGCTGACCATCATTCTCGCTATTATTGTCTCCCTCCTGCCTATTTCCTTCACCATCCCTCTGTTCTTCGTCTACTTCAACCAGATCATGGTTTTCCATAGATCGAGCCATTTGAGTTACAAGAATTGTCCACGCTCACTACACCAAATGTTGATCTCTTTCACAAATTTTCCTAATTGACAGTTCCTTTGACTTGCAAAATAGAATAATCCACTTAGGAAACCTTAGGCGAATTCGCCTTCAGGCCACTCCGACACTCAAGTCAGTAAATATTCAAGGTGTTTAAGTTTGTATAAGAGAAGTGTTTAGAAGATTATAACCTTTTTTTCTGACTGAGTTTTAGTCTATTTGTTCTAGGAGTGATGGAGAGACGGTTACCATAAGAATAGGCATCCATCATGGTAGTGGGAAGTTACCCATATTTACTTGGCAGTTTTCTCATTAAATTAACTGTTATGATATGGCTGGACATATGGTGGACTCTTCAACATCTTCCATTTGATACTTTCAGCCATTATGATTCAGCTTTCATCATGAGATTTATGTTTGGACTTTCCAGCCTATGGAAGGTTGGAAGTTCCTTTGATCGGATGATAGTATGTCTAGCCTAAACATACTATCCAGTCGTTTCAACTATTCAGCTCTTCATATGGTTGGATCTTGGTTTTGGTCGTGTATTCCTTTTCAGGCTTAACACACTATCCTTCCTTTTCAGCTATTCATCTTTTCATATGGCTGGATCATGGTTTAGACCTTGTATTCCTTTTCTGACTTTAAACTTTGGCAAACTCTCACGGTGTCCAATTTTTTCAAATCAGTTAACAATAAGTAATATTAACCAATATCAGAATAAAAAAATATCACACTTAATTGAATTTAATACTGAAAGATAAATAAAGTTAAAATTGAAATAGGTAAAACTTTGAATTTCAATTTCTTTGATCGTCACCCTTTAATTTTGAAAAAATGGGAAAGAAGCATGAACTTTGATGTGAATAATATTCTAGAAACACCTGTTTATATCAATTCTTACTCTGTAAATAACACTATTTTTAATTTATTTTTAATTAATTAGAGCAATAGATTAAAATTATAACGATAAATTTATATTGAATCGAATTAAAACCAGACATGTCACGTATTTGCATTCCAAATTATAATAATTAAGCTATAAATCAAATTAATCCAAGTTTTCATTTTATTTCAATTGAAAATTTTAATTAGCATGTCATCAGCAAAAGCTAATGAGATAATTTATTTTGGCAAATAAGTTAATGGTTTGGATTGGTTTACAATTTCTTTGTACGTACATATGATGAAGCTGTGCATGAAGCTATAGTGACTAGGAAGGAAGAAAGTTCTAAATAAGTAATTGAGAAAAGGAATGAAAGTGACCTAGCCTATATAAGTACGTAGCTTGTAAATTACTTTGCATATTAATAAGGTGAGATTACTTCTCTAATAATCCTCCTATTTTATCTAAACCCTAAACTTGATGATCAAGTTTTGTACATTTTATCCAAAAAAATTAAATATTAATTTTGGATTTTTTTGCTGGTTTTTATCAATATTTTTAAAATCTGACAAATCTTATAAACTATTAAACATATGTACGATATTTCAGTGCTATAAAATCTATAAAAAAATAGATTTATTTTATAGGTTATCTTTTTATGTTTCACCAGAATTTTTAACTCGTACTACATCCAAAGGGGTTAGGCACTCGGTTATTTATCTCTCAACAAGAGTGAGGTACGAATTCAAGACCTGCATTTTACATCAAGCATTCAAGCATTTAACCATTTAGTCAATTCTTATTGATAAAAAAATAAATGCTTAATATTCCATGTCCACTCTGTAATAATAATGCTTGGTCGAATGTTTAATAATGGGTTACATTCCACTACGGCTCCCTAATGTTTTTGAAATCAAAATGGATTTGAACAGTGCGATTCCATTAATAATATTGTTTATAGTTTTACATAAATTAGTTATCAAAAAAGTTAAAATAAACTATACAATAACAAGGAAATCAAAATCAATCCAACATTTCTAAA
>CANXYA010174815.1:0-16230 GCA_948193465.1 Acalypha hispida
TTTATATAAACCTCAAATAAAATATTTAAATAATAATTTAACAAAACAAATCATTTTGAAAGAGTTATACAAAACGACACAAAACGTGTCATATGCTATAATTACCACTCACCTGAAAATAGCAGAATCCAATCCAAACACTGACTAAACAGACGAACTATTCTCCGGATAGACTAAGAGAACCTACTACAAATCACGAATATAATAACTAATCAATAATGGCTCTCGACTAACTTATTTACTAGACAAGAAATTCGAAATCTTTGGACCAAATCGAAAAACAGTTAAAAGCATAAGAATGCATTTTTAAATCGTGCGCACTTGCTCATAACTATTAAAAAAAAATCGCACCGAATTTCAGATTATCCAATTCCATTAAATCCAAAAAAAATGTACCAATTACATAAGTAATGTTTTAACAAAATATATATATTGTTTTTTTTTTATTTTTTCTAAAAGGCCAAAAGTGCAAATCTTAAATTAAACGTAAATCATAGTTAATATTATAAGATTTAATTAAGTTCATAGAATAACATGTGCCATATTTTATAAAATTGGCCACGGTTAAAAGAAAATAAATCAACATCAATTGTATAACTCAATCATAATTGAATACAAGCTAGGTGGTTACCTCGGTAGAAATTAATTGGATTTCCAACATAAACAATATATGATGGACGAAATTTACTAGGGAGTAAAACGCAGCCGAAGTGCAGAGCAAAACGTGAGTATTAGGGTTTTATTATTTTTTTGTTAATAAAAATAGATTTAAGGAAATAAAAAAAAAACCTTTTTAAATAGAAAATAAATACAACTCATACTTTTAAGAAATCTATTTGAATTAAAATTCTGGATAAAATATAATTTGAACCGGTTTTGATATATTTTCTTTTATCAAAAAAAATATTTTCTTTTAATTCAAATTATGAACTCATAAAATGCATTTAAATTCAAATTTGGATAAAAATATAAACCACACAAATCAAAAAAGTCGGGTATTACACTGGTAGAGAAAATACCAATGGAGTCTCAGTCTAGTGGAAAAGCTACTTTGTACTTCAAAAAAAGTTTCTATTTCGAATCTCAACCCCATCGGAAGAGAGTGGAGTGTCTCTCGTTTGAAAAGATTAGTCTGTGCAATTTCTATAGAATACTTCAGTGATCTAATACCAATAAAAAAAATAATAGAGAAAATATAGGTGTTTAATTGAGATAATGTGAGTATATATGAAAATATAACATTAAGATAAAATTTTAAAATATAAATAAATTTTAAATGACTATTAATTTGAAATATTTTTTTTAAGTTACTATTAATTAGGAATAAAGGAAATATAAGTTATTTATTTCAAAAAAATTAAAAAATAATATATGATAGAAATTTTGTATTAATACAATATGAGACCATATTTTTATATAAAAAAATTAGCTTAAATAACATATTCATTTGTATTTTTGTTAGAACAATAGTTAAAATAAGTTGCCTTATACATTATGTGAAAAGCCAAGTGAATTTAACTTATATGTGGATTTCAATGTCTAATTAAAGAGACAAAACAATGTCATATGAACGTGGACCGTAATTTTGTAAACAAATTATAAAAAAATCAACTGGTAAATTCATGATATTAATTTGATTAATTTCAATCACCTACTGATTAGTAGAGTTTTAAATACAATTAAAATTCTATTGACCTAATTGATTTTCCGAAACTATCTACGTGGAATTCATAGTGCCAGAATTTCTATTAATTAAACATGACAAATTAATCTTTAATCTTTGTATATATTACTCCCTTCGTCCCTAATTAATAGGTAATTTAGTTAAATTTTTATTTCATAATAATAGTCATTTTTTTATGAAAAATAGAAAAAAAGTATATAAAAGTGTAATTTACTCTTTGTTCACACTTTGAAATTATAATTTTCAAAATTTTTTAACAAATGTAGTGGGTATAATAAATGAGGATATTTTAGGAAAATTAATAATTTTAACTAAAAAAATCAACTTTTTTAATTTAAGAGACGATCCAAAATTACCTATTATTGCAAACGGGGAGAATATAAATATAACCGCGAACCCCAATAAAAATCTCTTGTAGTTTTTAAAAAATGTTGATTTATCGTGAGTTTATAAAAAAATTTTATCGATCTTAATTAATGTATGTTGGCTGCCCATCGGGAGAGAGTGGAGTGCCTCTCGGCTGGAAATTAATTTGTACAACAGTAAAAAAATGGATGCAGAATACTTCAGTGATCTATTATCTATAAAAAATTGTACGATGGCGGCACATTTGTAGAAAATAAAAGTAGATTTGACCATTTGTAAGAGTTTAGTATTTTCTTTGACCTAATTTGTAACAAAAACAAATAGAATTAATGACATTCTTAATTTGTGCTATCTTAGTTAATTATTTTGTTTTCCTTAGATCATAGTAAAAAAAAGAAACTAAAATTGAACTTTTTATTTGACAAATTAACTTTTTCAGATAATTAAAAGTTGAATGTTGAAACACATAGACACTTTGCTTCCTCCATTATTTTTTGTCCCACAAAATAAAAGGTAATTAAAATGTAAATTTTGATTCATATTTTATTATTACTATTACTATTGGTGTGAATGGATTTCATTAACAATTATATCATTATTAGTGAATTACATCGTTCCAATATTTATGAAAACGAAGTCTTGATTTGATTTGATTATTTCTTTGAAATATTTTTTTTGATATGTATTTCTTTGAAATTTATAATGTGAAATCATCCCTTTAGAATAATCTTAAACCACTATAATTTAGTTGCGATTTTCTTCTTTTGACTTTTTGATTTTACATAAATTATGGATAATAAAGGATCATTTAGTTAGGAATAATCGTGTTAATAGAGACAATTTTTCTATATGTAAAGTATGAAATCAATATGATATTCTAATTCCAAATCTGGTGAAAATCAAGAAAACAAACATCAATATAGAGCCTTTGGTAGCCAAATTGATCTGAAACAAATATCCACGGTAAATATTGGTAATTTTTATTTTCACCATAATTAGAGTCACTATATATCCATGAATATTGTAGTAACTCATTTACATGTGTAAATTCTAAATATGTGTTGGAAATACGTATTTTCTAATTATTTTATAAAATTTAATTATTCTAATTTTTATTTTCTCGGATCAATTGATAGTTTTTAGGTGGTAATTATTATTTGCGTTCTCTATTTTACCCTAACTCACCGATTGTCCCTTCACATTTGAAAAATACATTATATAGTTCTTACATTTTATTTTTATTATACTGTTTAATCTCTATACGGCCGAAAATGTCGTTTTCGTTCATGTAAATACAAAAATTACTTATCTAACATATAATATAGTGTTTTAACTTTCAAAATTGCACTTGATCAATTTCATATATAATCAAAATTATCGTATAAAATGCCTTCATTCAAAGTATTATAAAACTTTAATCGGTTTTTATGAGAAATAAGAAAAACGTTATATTATATAAATCATACATATTTTGAATATTCAAATACTATATTTTATGATTAATTATTAACTTTTGCAATTACATGAACGAAAACGTCATTTTCGACTGTATAAGGATTAAACAGTATAATAAAAATAAAATGTTAAGAACTATATAATGTATTTTTCAAATGTGAAAGGCAATCAATGAGTTAGGGTAAAATAGAGGGAATAAATCGTAATTACCATAAGCTTTATAACTACTAGCAATTTCTAAAAAAAAAAAAATTTAAATCCAAATTAGTGACATTTGTTTCTTGTAAAAACTTTTCAATTTTTGACCATATGGAGGACATAATTAATTCATAAATTTTTTTTAGCTTTATGGATTTTTGTAATTTCTATGGAACAAAATGAACTCTCAAATCAATTTCCTCTTTTTTTTGATTGTCATGCTGACGTATATATAATCTCATCTTTCTTTAGAATCTTTTCTCTCAAAAGAAATTTTTGGTTTTTAATTGAAAGAAATTTTTAGTTTAAATAATTTACATAAAAAATTTAATTTCAAAAATTAATCATGTTTTTATATTTTGAAATGTGGTCAAGTATGTTACAAATTTTGGGTCAGTTGTGGTCCAACCACTTATATTTGCTAATTATCAACATATTAATTTTGGATTGAAAATTTCAATTGGTTAATATATTGACTTTATTAGTTCCTTACTCTTTCTAGAAATTTCTTTCCTTCTCATGAATGGGAAATTTTGTTTATCTTACTTTTTATTCTAACTAGCGTTGTTAGATAGTACTTATATAATTAATGTCATACAACGTTATAGGTAACCATGCATGTATGTAATCTGAAAAGATATGAAAATCGCAATTTTGCACATATGTATTTAATAGGTAATGATGTACGTAATCACCCATCTATAATTAAGTCAGTATTGATGTTTTATTTATTTGTAAAATTTAAGTGATTAACAATGTTACTATTTTCATTTGCTTTGTTTGTTTTATGCAATTCCGAACGTAGTGATCCAAGTTGTAATATCCATTTTATCCTTTAAAAGTTAATATGATAAAAAAAATTATCTACAAATAATTATTATATACAATTAATTATTTTACGTACGGTAATTATATTTAAATTCTTAATTTGTTTAAAATTCTCGCAGAGTATACGTATTTTACAAAAATTGTATTTTACGAAGATTATAAAGGGTAAAAATCCACAGTATTTCAACATGGGAAAAGTCAAAAATAGGAAGCCTAACCTTTTTATAGTACAAATTATAATAATTTTGGCTGAAAAATAAAATTTTAAATTTTTATAAGCTAGGTCATTTTCGTCGAAGCAGATAATAATTTCCGAAGGTTTTATGCTTTGTAGTTGTCGTTGATGGTCAAATTAAGAAATTCTAGAAGAAAAGGCAAGTGTAATAATTTTGACTTGAATTTCTTTTCACAGTTACATGTTTGATGTTATGAACTTTGTAAAATGTTATTTAATGTTAATTCTAAACAAATTATTCTAATAATTTACATGTTTCATTTTTGGTTAAATAGTGTTTAATAATTATTTTTGTTACTCTATTCTTTCTAAATTTTTTTGAATAATTTATGAAATATTTGCTTTTATTAAATCATTCAAATAATAAATTAAATATGACTTCGAGAAAGAGTGAAGTGTCTTTCAGTTGTAAATTAATCCGTACAATCGTAAAAACAGGTACAAAATGCTAAAGTTGTCTATTACCTAAAAATAAATAAATAAAATATGACTTTGACATAAATTTTAATCCAATAGTTGGGAATAATACATGTATAACACCATTTTTTTAATATATGAAAATAATAATTAGAATATACATTGAATTATCATTTTTTATAATATTATTTTAAAAATATAAGTACAATTAAAATGAGAATTAAAAAAGATGTTATTTCATGTTCGGTTTCTTCAATCTAATTATTTTAATGAATTTTATTTGAAAATTGCTTAGTTGATTAACAAGATAAATTAATTTAGAGAGTTTGTTCTTTCTACTTAAACTAAATATAAGAGGAAAAATGGTTTAACATTCCAACTTGCGACGAAAGGTCAAACAAAAAAAATTAATCTTTTTAATAAATAAAAATACAACTTTAATATTTTGCACCAAATAATAAAAATTGGACTTAAAAAACTTTTTTACTTCTCAAAACACATCTCTTAATTTTTTTTATTATAACAAAAATAACTCAAAAAATATTTTATTATTTAATTTAGTCCTTGATTTTTTTATTTTAATTTACAAATTTAAAAAAATGTTATTTTTAAATTTAAATATATTTTTTAGAATTTTTTTACTTTTTCAATTTTTTAATTTTTTAAAATCATATTTTTAAATTTAGTATTTTATTTTAGTTTTAAATTTTTAAATAAAATAAATTTAAAAAAAAATAATCAATTTTTAATTAAAAATGTGTTGATCCAAAATGTTAAAATTATATTCTTATTTGTTAAAAAAAGTTAATTTTTCCTTACTTGATCTTTTTGCACAAATTGAATCTCTTATTTGACCATTTTTTCAAATATAAGAGATGAAATTCTTCTTTTATATTTTAATTTATAGTAATAAATATTTATCTTAAATGATCACTGTTTGTGGATGAGACCCGTCCAATTTATTCTGTGGTTTTGAGTTCGAGTCTCAGAGAATGTAACTACTAATTCAAATAATCATGAGAGAGCGTTCTGCCGCCCGTAAGAATTCTGCACAAGCGCGATTCTAAATTAATCGACAATGGTCGGATACCAGAAGATTTACGCCAAAAAAATTAAAATATATTTCAAATTGAATTATTAATTTAAAATAAAATAAAAAGTATATTTTGAATTTAAAATTACTCTAAAGTTTGCAAAGGAAGCTTTAATAAAAAAAAAAAGTTTGCAAAGGAAGTACTAGTAAATAATCAAATCACATTTCATTCTTGATTTTTGTTAGTTTTTTGAATTTTTTATTTATTTTCTTCTTTAAGTAAAGATATGTCAATTACACTATTAATTTAAAGAAAAAACTGTTGTTAATAATTGTCCGATTTTTGTGAATTTGCTGATAGAATCAAACCTTGTAAGAGAGAAGAATGTATGTCGGTTTTGGTGGCGTTTTCTAGTGTAGGTTTATGTAATGTATGACTAAGATTACCCGCCAAAATTAAGCCGGCGACTCCTATCATGAAGCCGAAATACACGCCATTTTTATATTTATTTTATCCCAAATATATTTTTTTTCCAAAAATAATAATAAAGAATACATCCCGATAACTCAATATTTTAGACATTAAAAACCATCCGAAAAAATCTAAATTATTTTAAATATAATCTCAAAGGGTTTTTTATGTCACAAAGGACGGTTTAAGTATACCTTATTTTATAAAGTACAAACTAAAAATACTATATGAAAAACCTGAGTGATACCAATGAAATTGATGTCCGTTTATAAATCGAGTAGAAACTTTTTTTAAGAATATTCAAAAATGGATCCTTATAATCTATAAAACAAGAATATATATATATAATTAGAAAAAATATATAAAATAAAATAAATTTTAATGGGTATACATGTGTATCATGATTTATAAAATAGATAATAAATAGATTAATTCAGACTTATTTATATATATATATATATATATGAAATTTAAAAAAAATGTTTTTTTCTGAAAAGAAAATAGATTGCAAAAAACGAAAAAAGAAAAAATTATTAGAAAGGCCTATAAGACCAAAATATCTCATTTCGGTTTAAAAACCGAAACGAGATAAAAGTATTTCTCGGCCGGTGAGAATCCACCAGCCAGAAAATACAAGTTATGTACAAATTGAAAAATACATCACTAAAAACAAAATACAAAATAATGTACAAATTGGTTTAAAATTAGTAATAAGAAATTTGTAAATATGATAACATGAGCAATTATGTAATTTGCTTATTAATTAATTTGATTTTTCCAAATTTTTTTATTACATAACTTGTCTAGAGAATTTAACTGACCATAAAAAAATACTAAAAGATGCTAACGGTTCTGTTCATTTCATTTCCTTTCCGTGATCTGTTTATAGTCTAAACAGTAGAAATTTGAATAATCACATCTCTCTTTCTTTCTATTATATCACCTTCCTTCGTACAAACTGATGAATAAGTCAATTTCAGTTCTACTTCAAGTCTGGACTCTTAATTGCCGGGAGCAAGCTGCTTAGAGCTCAAGTCCGGGTGCTAAAGTACCGGGTTCAAATATTAAGTTTCTGCAAGTCAAGAACAACCAACATTGGACCAATCGGGAAGTACCTGGACAACTTCTCTGCAGTGTTGTACAAAGCAAAGACAAGTTTTTCAATGTTATAATAATTCTTTTCTGCTGCTACCAGGGCTTTACTTACATAGTACACAGGGAGTTGCTTCCCATCTTTTTCCCTTACGATCACCGAGGCCACAACTTCCTTTGCTGCAGAAAGGTAAATGTACAAGGGTTCCTCTGTTACAAGCCTGTTTAACAAAGGTGGAGACACCAGAAACTCCTTTATTTGGTCAAAGGATTGATGGCACTTTTCATCCCATTTGAACTCCTTTGGAAGCTTCAGCGTCTTGTAAAAGGGCAAACATCTTTTGGTTGAATAAGAAATAAATATTCTTAAAGCATTGATCTTACCATTAAGTTGGACTTGCTCTAGGCTTGCTTCGATGCCCCGCTAAGAGATCATATGACTCAAAAACGTTCCTTCCATGACCGCAAATACACACTTCTCCGGGTTCAACTTCATTCGGTACTTGTTGAAAATTTCAAAGACTTTAGCCAAGTCTTCAGGGTGCTCTTTTGGTGTTTTGGACTTAATAACCATGTCATCCACGTACACCTCCACCGCCTTAACCTTTAACTCTCTGAACATAATGTCCACCAACCTTTGATAAGTAGTCCCGGTATTCTTCAATTCAAAGGGCATGATTGAGTAACAATATGTTCCCAAGTCGGTCATAAATTACGTCTTCTCTTAGTCTGGCCCAAACAAAGAAATTTGATGGTAGCCCTGGGATGCATCAACAAAACTAAGCATTGCATAACCACTGGTGGAATCAACCATTTCATCAATGTTGGATAAAGGGTAACTATCCTTCGGACATGCTTTATTTAAGTCTATGAAATCTACGCACATTCGCCGCTTCCTGTTTGCCTTCTTAACAAGCACTACATTGGCTAGCCATTCTGGGTAATGGACCCTCCTGATGCTGCCAAGAGCTTCTCTACCTTTTCCTTTATAGAAATTTGTCTATCAACTACCATAATCCTTTTCTTTTGGTGTACTGACTTTGCATCCGGGGCAATTACAAGCTTATGAGACATAACTGCTGAATCAATTCCCTCTAATTCTGACGAAGTAGATGCAAAAATATGCTTATTTTTTAGGAGAACCTCCTCCACTTGTCTAAACACTAATTCTGCATTTCCTGCTCCCACTGTTACTTTTTTCAGGTTGCTTGTCCCCAGGGCTAGTTTTTTCACCTATCCATGTGGAAGAAACTATCTTTCTTCCCGCCTTGGCTGCCAAATATCTATCGCCTCTTTAACATGAAACGTATGGCACGAGGGCTGGTATGCTAACATGTAACACTCTCTTACCAAGGATTGACTTCCCCTTACATTTATTATGCCAGTCCTAGTTGGGATCTTCATAATCAGGTACTTCTCAGAATTCACCGCCTTTACCTCATACAACAAGGGTCTTCCAATCAACGCGTTATAGGGAAAGAGGGTTCTGGCAACTGCGAAGACTGCCTTACACACCCTTTTCGGCCCAGGACCAAATTCAGTTACGCCGGGGTCTCTGATAATTTTCCAAAATTCAACCTCTAGCTCAACAGCCCCAATAGGATGAAATAGAGAGTCATCGATGCCAGACAAGGGAGTAACCACCCTTTTAAGCCCTTCTAATAATCCACCCAACGCCTGGTAATTTCCTAAGTGATAGGGTTGACTGAACTTCCTTCATCCACCGGGAGTCGCTTGACCTAGAAACCAACTAACATTGTTGCTACCACTATTGGACCCTGGCAGGCACTTCTAAACCCATAGCATCTAAATTATCAAAAATAATTAGTGGTAACTGAACAACTTCAAAAAGGTTCATCACATGCTTCATTCTTTTTCTTCGAAAGGTTGGGTCGTCCCTGGTTGGACAACCTGCTATGGTACGGATAACATTAACATTTGTTGCCTGCTTTTTGGCCAGGGGAGCTCCACCCCCTGGGTGATTGCGGAAAAGCCTTGGCTTGCACCTTAGAAACAAAATATGCTAGCATCCCCTGTTGGGCCATCGCCGAAACTTCCCTGAGCAACTGCCTGCATTCTTCTGTAAGGTGACCATGGCCTTTTATGAAAAAGACAATACTTACTTCGGTCCCTCTTATCACTGTTATTTGGATTCAACGGATGAGGGTATTTTATTGGATGGTTATTTCTTTGAATGTACAATAAGATATCAATCACAGGCTTATTAAATGGAACCAAAGTTGGGGAATTATTAGGCCTGGTAATTTTTGATACGACGCGATAAAATGATTCAGGCACGAGACAGGTTTAATGGGTGTTAGGTTTATTATAAATGTGTAATGATGAGTATTTATGACCCATATTTGTTTAAGACACGTTTATATTTTTGTTAAATGGGTAAATGACCCATTACCCATTTAAACACAGTTAATTAAATAGGTTAATGTGTTAGACCCATTAAACATGACACATATAAACACATTTAAAATAATATTTACTTTTTAGGACATTTTGAAATACTTTTTAGGACATTTTTCTTTGTATTTCGCTAATTATGTGCAAATGTTGTGCATTTATACATTTATACCGTATTTGATAATAGTTTATTGGTATTTGACATTTCATCCACGTTTTGGTAAACGAATCTTAATGGGTCTTAACGTGTTTTAACGTGTCATATTAAACAAGTCAATTTTTTGACACGTTTACTTAAACGTGTATTAGAGTGTCGTGTCGTGTAACCACGCTTAATAAACATGTCGTGTATGTGTTTCAGATATTAGACACGTTTAATAAACGTGTCGTGTATGGGTTTAGCCTTATCGTGTTTCATGTGTAGGTAGACACGACACGTTTATATACACGATTCACGTTTTACCAGGTCTAGGAATTATGATCTCTTAGGGAATTTCTAGGTAGGTAGCCAGCCTACTACCCTGGCTAGTGCCCCTCCTATCCCACAACTTTATTCTTCGGGACTCTTCATCCAGCCTGATGTAGTCCCTGGCAATTTCCATCAATTTGGGATAAGAATCAACTTGTTTCTTTATCAGCTTATTATGAAATTTTATCATCCTAGTTCCCTCTTTCATGGCGTCCACCACCCCTTCATCGTTAAGGGTCTTCACTTGTATAGCCGCCTCATTGAATCTTTTAACATAATTTGGCGGGGACTCATTCTTCCCCTGGACAATGTTTTTTAGCTCTAAGGTCCTCTTCTTAATTCACCTCCTTTTGTGGTAAAGTGAAGTCTAAAGGTTGTCGTCAATTGATCATAAGTCTCAATTGACCCACTAGGAAGTGAATAAAACCACCGTTGAGCAATATCCTCCAATGTTCTCGGGAACAACTTGCGCATCAAAGCATCAGTATGCAGTGAATTTCAACCGTTACAGTGGTAAAAGTTAGCACATGAGAATCAGTATCCTTAGTCCCCTGGAACTTCTTTATGAAAGGCATCCTG
Organism: Acalypha hispida; assembly: GCA_948193465.1. Taxonomy (NCBI): domain Eukaryota; kingdom Viridiplantae; phylum Streptophyta; class Magnoliopsida; order Malpighiales; family Euphorbiaceae; genus Acalypha; species Acalypha hispida. Next base: position 11,244 of record CANXYA010174815.1, read on the forward strand.
AAATTCTCTGAAAGTTCATCTTCATAAAGCGTTGGGACTAAAGGACTCTTTGAAGGCATGTAATGCCTTTTTGCAATTGTAGTTGTTTCCACCATTTCACTCCATGTTTGCTTGCTATGGTGTACCCGCGACCCCTCATTCCTCAAGGTTTCTCCTCATCTACTGTGAATGCTATAAGTGGGATCTTGGGAAGTCTTGTATGCACTAGAGACCTCAGTTTGGTCCTCATATACTGTTGGCAAACCCTCTTCCTACGGCCTTATTATCTAGACACGATTATTAATTGGTGTTTGCTGTTGCGGTGTCACCTGCTGCTAGGTCATCTGAGAAAGACGGATATAATCTTGGAGCACTGGATTTGAGCTTGATAAAACTGCAAATCTTCAGCAATCCGGGAATCCTGCCAGGATCCTACCTCCCCGGGAACAGATACCCGGTTAGCATCTATTAGAGAAGCTGGGTTTATCGAAACAAGAGGTTTTGATGTCTGGCCAACTGTCCCTGATGCAAGGACCTGGCCGTTTAATGGAGTAAAAGGTGATACCCCTTGGGGACCAACGCTTCCTGTACCGGGTATAAAAGTACTAAAAAAAGGAGTTAAGCCTGGAATAGGTTGCCCGACTGATGGGAACAGAGAAGTTATTGAAGGTGATCTTGTAGACCCACACACCTAAACTTCGATATCTAAACTCTTTCCCCACTAATACACAAGGAGAGGGATGTCGAAGGCGTCACAAGCCTTATTAAGTACATTTTAAAATTTTGTTACATTAGCATTTGGGACTAGGAGTTGTTTCCATACCCAACTAGGGTTTTAGAAAAATCATTTCATAATTATTTTTCTTCGGTATATACTCAACAACGGTTAAGGTTCTAGATTCCAAAGTACACAAGGCAAGGGATTTGAATGTGTCGTGAGCCTAGTTAATTGCATTTAAAAACTTTGTTACATTTGCATTAGGAATTAGGGATTACTTTCATACCTAATTAGGATTTTAAAAAAGTCATTTCATTTTTTGTATTATTTTACATTATAAAATATTTATGTCGAAAGGGTTATATTTAGCTGTTAATTTTTTAGTTATCTTTATGTTACTTTTATGTTAAAGTTTATTAAGAGAAAAACATAGCATATTTCATTTAACTTCTTGTGAAAAAAATGTAGAAAACTCGTTTTTCATAATTAAATTTATAATACTTGATATTATTTTTATGTTTATTTATTTTATTTTTTCTCTTAGTTAGTATTGTCTTAGTTAGTATTGTTTTAGTATTGCTTATGAAACAAGATGTAAAGAATGAATTGTTTAAGAATGAATTTTTTAAGCAAACTTACTTTTTTTAAAAGTGAGAGACTATATTTCTGAAAAATTTGATATTGCAAGGACAATGCAACTATCATTGAATATTAATGTAAAATTTATTCAACTAATTCAGGAATGTTTCTTTTAGAACATTATTATTTTCTTTATATTTACTGAAAGTTAACATGATATTAACACTAAAATTTATCAATGGATATTACTGTAACTGCATTTTTGCCTTTGATTTTCCAAGCTGAGTGCAACTCCTTTTATTATGCCCTTTTTGCCTCCAATTTCATAATTATTCTTCAAGTGTTTCTCCCACTATGATTTTACTCTTGAATCTTTTAGTCTTCCTACTTGCGTGTGGCAATCTTATGCAATTACAATTGTTTCTTTCACTTCATCTAAAATTCTTGGTTCCCAATTAGATAAACAATGACAGTGTAGGTCTTCTTCATTAAGTATGTTGTATTGTACTGTAAGCAATAGTCATAAACATCAATATATTTTGACTTTAAAATAGCAACCACATCGGAGCAAACAAATTCTTCAGATTGGAACTTGTTCCACGAGCAAACAATCCTTATACAAGAAATGATTCAATTGATGTACCTGAAAAATAAAATATCATTTTTCTTTATTCCCAGTTTGCATCAGGGTAAATACACATAAAGTTAATATGAAGTTTACATAAAATTAATATTACCTTCATTTTTTCAGCTTCAATGTAATTGTGTTGCAGATTTATGATATTGAATTTTAAAGATTCAACAATATTTGCATCCATTCCAAAAAAAGTTCAGATTCTGGAAAATTTCAATCTTCATCAATTAATGCTCCTTTTACTTTGAAATTGTTTTAGTTTTACAAATCATACTAATTGCCATTGTAATGAAAAATTACGCAAATCATCTTTTCCAACTCTGTCAATGAAAAACGAAAATAAAAATTTAAATCAGATTAAAAAAACAGCACAAAATCATAATTATAAACAAAAGGAATTAAAATAGAAATAGTGAATCTAATTAGCATAGAGAAATCATTATATGTATTTCTAATTATCAAAAATCTAAAATATATCGGTTAGAATCGTAATGTACTGGTTAAATTTAGAAACAAAGTTTCAAATCACAAACTGAAAATCAAAATTAAAACAATAGAATTGCAATAAATCATAGTGATAATTTGAAATTGATTGTTTTAGCATGAATTACAACTAAAACCATAGTAACTAATTTTGTTTGATAAAATTTACCTGATTCAATGAATTGAATTAAAAAATCTTTGCAATTTCTTATTGTGAATAAAGTTTCCAGTAACTTAAACAAACTATTGAATTGATTAAAATTAGAAGTAAGTTTGAGGAAGAGATAGAGAATTAGAGAATTTAAAAATAAAAAAGATAAGAAGAAAATGACATAAGAAAATGGTGTTTTATTAAAAAAAAAAAAGAAAAGCGGTGAATCTTATGATTTTCTATTAGTGAGGAAAAGAAGAAGGAAGTGACAGCTTTGACTAAAACGCACCTATTTGGGAGTGAACAGTATTTATGTAATTTCTTTTGTTAATTTTGTAATTTCTTTTAAAAATCTGTATTTTTGTAATTAAATTGAGTGAATCGGTATTTATTTGAAAAATCCTAAAACAATTCAGTTCATATCACACCTTTTCTAATAATCCATTCGATATATAATAACAGATATTTGAATGACCCACGCTTTGATACTTTATTAGTTGCACAGTACTGTACACAATTATAAAATAAAGTTTAAGGAAAAAGCCATTGATAATACCTTTTAAATATTTATATAGCTATTAAATTAAATAAGGAGTGAATTTTCCACTCTTGTTTAGTTGATTAATCAAAGTGATCTAGACGATCACCGGAGCGTGAATTTCACTCTCAGAGAACACCAATGCCAATGAAGGTGAGAGCTGAGTAATAAATTATTCCGGCCACAAGAAAATCAAATACAATTAAATTTAAAATAGACTTTTGATAATAAAAAAAATCCCCTCACGTGTGCTTGTCATTTGTCTTATAAAAATAAAGTCTAGAAGTACAACAAACAACTGCATAAGTGGACCGGTCCTCATTTTATTAATTTCATTCTTTAACCGAACCAAATTGATCAAATCAAAACAATTCAATTGTTTTCAATAAATAATTGAACCAATATAAAAATTTGTAAAAATTGAATTAATAAAAGTTAAAGAATTGGATTTCGATTTACTAAAAATTAAACTGACTGAAATTAATATTTGGTTCAGTTTGTCTAGTTTAAATCGATTATTTTTATATGTAATTCATATAATTTTAATAAAAATGTAAAGAGTGAGTTGATTTAATTAATTTGGTTAGCTCGGTTAAAAAAATAAAAGAAAAATGAATTAACAATACTTCAACACGGTCACATTTTTTTTAACTGATCTAATCAACAATTGTAGAAATTTTCATTATTAATTTTGGTTTGGTTTTCAAACCCTTAACCAAGTGGAGATAATTCAGCAAGTGTTTTTTTTTAACAAAAAAACAGGTGACAACAAATTTGCCTTTATATGAGCCACGTGTGACTGTTAACTTTGGGTCGTGCCAACGAACGTGAGTATAGCCGCATGTCATATTTTTTAATACTTTTCTTGCAAGTTTCCTTCTAATTAACCAATTAAGCCCATTAAACTTTTAAAAACTTTCAATTTACCTATTTAAAACTTTTCATACAATTTACCACACAATTTTACATTTTCAAATCAAAACATTCGTCAAATTTATTTTAAAAATAAATATATTTGAGAAAAAGTGCATCTAATATGCTAGTTTTTTTTCACGAAAATGAAATTTCATTTTATTAATTAAATTTTAGAAATTTACAATCAAATTATAACTCATGAAATATTATAATAAACAAACATCGATTAGAAACTAGCAAATCTAAACTAAATTTCTACCGATCGAAGTCATAATTTGATTGCAGCTTCAGAAACTTTTCGAACTATTCTCTTCGTGGGACTTATTTAATATAGTTTTCCTACACGAGTGGTCAAAATTAACTGCATCCCCTAAGTCTCTGAAACACTTCAAGATTCACATATTGATAACCCAAATATAAATCCAAGTAAAATAAATTTCAAATCTATTTCACACAAAAAGAAGATTAACTCCCACTAAAAAATGTGACGCCCGAATTGAAATGAATATTATAATATTAATTGGAATAGATATCGAGATAACCGAGAAGGGATGAAATTGAAAATAAAATAAGTTAGAAATAATTATTTTGGGTTAAATTGAAACTTTTAGTTAGAAACGAGTTAGTTTAAACTTTTAATAAACTGGAGGGGTTAAAGTGTAATTAGCCAAGATTATTAAAAAAAAATTGGTCAAAGAGGTGGGGCGGCAAGCTCCCACCTCAACCATCATATATATATATATATATATATATGAACATAAGTGTCAAAGAATATAAACAGAAAGAAATGAAAGCTTTGCGAGCAGTAGCAGTAGTAAATAATTAAAGAAAAATAGAAAAAATCAAGTTAGCTGGATTTATTCGTAAGTTAAATACTTTTATTATCGTAATTTCATTTTCAGTTATATAATTATTATGATATATAAATAATCTGTTATTAGATCTGTTGATATCTGGTGATGATAATATCGATGTGTGATGTTATTTGGA
>CANXYA010177297.1:0-11192 GCA_948193465.1 Acalypha hispida
AAATAATAAATTAACCATATAATCAGAGAATCAAATCTTCCTCAAATGAAATTTAAGCGTGGATGACAGGTGAGAAACAAACAAAAGGAGAAAGAGAGGAAAGGTATCTCAGCTTTCTATTTCTTTCTAATTTTAAATTACTAATTAAGATTGAGATTAAGACAGATAGATTTTAAAGTTTTGGACACGTGGAAGACCAAAGAGTCACAGTCACGTCTTTTTTATTGTCTCATTCTTCACCTGCTCATCAATTTTTAATTATTTATTTTTTAATGTTTTACAGTTTTATTAGCATCTTTTTTTACAGGTAGTGTGGTTCTGTCTCAATTATTAATGAGAATGAATTTAAATTTACATAAAAATGTGTTTGAAAGTAATCCACTCGTTCTTACCTGGCTTGGCTATTTTTCACTCTTGTAATTTGTAAACTAAAATAACATGCACTCTTGTAATTTGTCTTTTACATTGCTTCAATAGACAATCCACATTTGCCCTATAAGGTCACGTTCTTACAAGGTCGCTCATCAGTAACCGAATAAATACGGTGAATGATCTTTCCAGTAATTAAATTGTACGGAATTTTTTTTTTTTTTAAAAGGTGGTTTAATTTGTTTTCATAGAAAGTTACTCACTTCCTATAAAGCCTTACCTAATTTAAACTATTTCACTCTACTCCCTCGGGTCCGCCTCTAAATTCGGCCAAATTTATGGTTTAAATTTGTGTTCAAACTCTTCATAGAATATTAATAAACAATATTTTTAAAAATAAAATATTTATATTCTCACACCAACTACTAACAAACGAAAAACTTTGTCAAAATTTGACGTGTTTTCTTTGGATAAAATATTTAAACCTTGGTATATTCCATCGTTTAGTTTATATATTTCTAATATTATTATTTTTAACTCATATATTTTATTTTTTCACGTTATATAGTTTTTTCATACTTAAAAATCGGTCATTTAAAAATAAAAATCAATACTCAACTATAAAATATCATCTTTTAATGTCTAAAATAATTATAATTTATTAAAATAAAATCGTATGATATTTAAAATAAAAATGTTTAAAAAAATAATTATAATTTTATATAAAATTAACCAAGTATTATTTTGGACACCTTTGACATTATATTATATAGATAACTGTTAAATTTTATATTTAAATTGCCGAAACTATTATTTTTAATTATAAAATGACTATATAACGTGGAAAAAATAAAATATAAGAACTAAAAATAATAATATTAAAAACACAGACACTAATTAATGAAATATATCGAGGGAATGTTTTAAAAATTGGATAAAAAATCAGAAATCGGCCAGCTGTCCGTTTTTAAAACTATAAAAAAAATCAGACTGAACAGCCCTAACTCGGGTTCAACCGAAAACAACAAAAACCGGATAAAATCGGGTTCTAGAGAAATCAACGATACAAAATACAAAAAATCAAAATCTTGATTCCTGCTTTTCTTCTCTTTTACCTGCTTTCTCTTTACCTTCAATTTTTTTTCTTCTCTCACTCAGTATTTCTAACAAATTTAAAAGTTAAAATTTTTTAAACAAATCAATAAATCTTTAAAAACCCATAACTTATAAACTCCAAAACAAGATTTTTGATTGCTAAAAATATAAGATTTTCAAAATAAATTTTAAAAAAACCGAAATCGAAAATCAAAGTAAAAATTTTACAAAAATAAAAAAATATAAGAGATAACCATTAAGAGAAGAATGATCCATTAAAAGAATGATGAATTTAGATAGTTTTTGGAGGTAGAAAATTATTTTACTTTATTGTTAGATATTTTTAATTGATAAAAATTCAGTGAAATTCTATAGTTTTAATGAAATGGTATTTGAGATTCAATTTTGTTTTAAGATTTGAAAAAAAAAATTGTTAAATAGTGAACCGAATTGAGAGGGATGGGAACTTGAAAGGAAAAGAGATTTGGAAACTTGAAAGAAGAAGACACCCTAGGAATTTTAGATATTTTTAATGGATAAATAAATTTAATAGTATATTTAAACCGGACCGGTTGAACCGGTCTAACTGGATGAACTGCGAACTGTTTGGACTCTGGTCCGATTTTAAAAACATTGATTATAACTTAAAAGAGAAAAATCCGTAACTCAAAGTCAAAAGCTCCCATCAAGTAAACAAACTAGATTTATTTTCATTATTTTAAAAATAAATAAATGTTAAGAAATTTACAAATTCCTATTTGATTGGACAGGACCATTTATATGCCGCACTAATAATTTACACCGATTGTTGCTGAACTATAATTTAGCTAACACCATCGTTCCTAAACTTCAATTTTTCCATTCATGATTCTGAACTTCGATTTACATACCACTATAGTCCCTAAAACCGGTCACCCGGTAAAAATGATGATGTAGCCCCTACCTGCTTACGTGTCACGCCAAAAAAAATCCTTTCCCTTTCCCTTTCCTGCAGAAATCATACAGCCAGACCAAAATTTCAAGCAATTAAACAAATAAAAACACAACAAATAAAACTTGAAATTTGCTATCATCATTCATAACCCAACACTAAAAAATGAACTTTGCCAAAAGAGCTGGACTAGACGACTACCAAGTCCAGTCAAAAATCTAAATCAAGAAAAATAAATAAGCTATAAATATCAATTAAGCACAGTAACCTGCTTATCACAAATATTAGCTTCACTGCCACTGCCACTGACAATGCCATTAACACCGTCACTACCATTATCCAGCCCATCATAGTGGGATTGTTGTTGCTCCTCATTTGGCATTTCATTTGAAACGCTAAAAATAGGCTTAGGACAACAATTAATTAGCAAATTAGGAACCAATTCTCTTTCAAGAGAGGAAACATAAAGCAGAGCAAGCGGCATCAGGAGCTGAACTCGTATTCGTAACCCAACTCCATCTCCTTTCACTTTTACTCGAAGACTCTAGTTTTTCATCATCCACCGCACCAGAACCAGAACCAGCACCACCATTACCATACCCATATCTCTCCTTATCTCTATCATCTCTCGATAACGAATCAAAACTCCCTTTCCTCTCAAACCCACCACCAAATCTCCTCACCTCCGGCTTATTCGACACCCAACTATTCGATTCATCGGCTTTCGACGGCGAATCAAAAAACGAACTCGAACCGGTAGAAAGATTAAGTGTTTATGTCTTCTTTTTGTTAAACTGGAAGTAGATCTTGATTTATTTTTAATTAAATGTTTTATGATTATGTTTTAAGAATTGTGAAAAGAAAGAATGGTGAATGGATGGTGGTGGGTTGGAACAGTGGTGGACTAAGGAGGTAGGAACGATGGTGTACCAGTGGTGGTGAAGGATGTTTTTAATTTTTTAAAGGTTTTATACTTTTATTTCTCACTAATTTTGTTTAAGAATTTTTTTTGTTAATTTTTACAAAAAAAAAGTGTACATATCACGTGCTTATTGGTTATTTCAAGTGGGTCCAAAATGTTAAAAGGATAATTTACAGATTGAGTGGAGTGAGAATTTTTATACCATTTTCCTAAATTTGAAAAGAGTGGGGTTTTTCGTACCATTTTTTAAAATTTAATGGAAGGACATGTGTTACATGTGAAAGGCTAAGTCACTAGTTTAACCTGACCACCGGGTAAAGTGACAATGGTGATAAGTAAATCGAAGTTCGGGAATATTGAATGGAAAAATTTAAGTTTATGAAGTATGGTGTTAGTTAAGTTATAGTTCAGAGACAACTGGTGCAAATTACTCACTAATATTACATACTGTTGTAGAGTAATTTTTAAAGAAAAATTATTTCATTTAAAATTAAAGTGTAATTCGTGGGGATTTTCAATTAAAAGTGCTCTAAATTCAATAATCCATAGGAAGTTTATGACAAATGAGGAACAATGTCGTCATAGATTTACTACTACCTCTGTGTGTGGCTGTGAATGAGAACTAGAAAACGGTTTCACATGCATTGAGCGACTGTGATTGGATAATGCAGGTGTGGGAGTGGCTTCTTAGTGCGACAATTATTTCCTAGATGAGTCAACTCACTCTTCATCACTGGATTGAACAAATTTAACTAGTTAGTGCTTAAATGGCGGTGCTGTATTGAGATTCGCAGTAGTTGTATGATTTACTTGGCTTAAGAAGTTTTTAGGATAAACATTTGCTATTAACATACAAAATAAACCCTATTAAGGCCACACGGAGGGAGAACGAGAGCATAAGTGTGAAATAACTCTCTTCGTTTTATTGTTTGGGATTGAATTTTATTGCTTTTAATACAGGTGCTGGTTCTAAAGGGAATCCAAATATTGCCGCTATTCAAGACAGTAATGGTCGATTGATGGGGTTTTTTATGTGTAATGTGGCGAATTGTGGGTGGTGTTCCATGGGTTGTCCTTAATTTGGAATAAAAGTTATTGCTAGATTAATTTTCAGCTTGATTCTCTGGTCATAACTCAAATGTTACGAGGTGGCAATATTATGATACTGCCAATTTGCTCTTCCCTTTTGTATGAATGTCCATGGAAAAATGCAATTTTATCATGTTTACAAAAGAGATTAATATGATTGTTGGTTCGTTGATTTTATCATTTAATCAGACTTGAGGTTGGTAATGCTAGTTTTTAAATGTCTGCAGAGGTATTCTTCTCTAGAGTAGTTTAATTCAAATTTTTCTTTACTTTGCTATCTAGAAAGATACTACAAATTTTGACTATTATCATTTGGTTCGTAAAATGAAATAGCGTGATATTCGAAATATCTATTTTTTAAAATGCATAAAAAATAATATTCTATAAATTTAAGAAAGGTTTAATCTCTATTTTAAATCCAAAACTTTGCATGTCTTTTTAATCTTATATTTTCAAAATTTATAAATTTATCCAATTTCATATGTTTTTTACTTGTAATTTCATCATATTTTCAATTTCAAGCTAAAAAACACGTGATTGTGCTAATGCGACTGTCCATATCATAAAAACCACATGTAAATTCATCCCATATTATATTTCTCACTTTCTGATGGAGTTTTTAAGTCAACATCATTATCTTTATACTTATTATTATATTCACTATTAATTTTATTTTGAGCCCCAATATTTGATGCTAACTGAAATTTATCACTAATATCATCTAATAAATCTTTTAAGCATAAACTTTTCAGCATATACATTTGATTATAGGATTAAAAATTAGAAATGAGATAAAATTGCAAGTAAAAAATATAAAATGTGATGAAATTGCTGGTGAAAAATCTGAAATGGGATGAATCTAAAAATTTTGAAAGTTTGGGATTAAATTGTAAAAACGCGTAAAATTTTGAATTAAAATAGAGGTTTGACTTTAAAGAATTGTAACTTTTGAAATATATTATATAAAAAATAATTAATTTTACATAAAAAAATAAATAAATTATTTTTAATCTAAAAGTCGTATGGAATAGTTGCCAACCAAAGCCCTTAGAAATAGAATGGGATGTTGCAAGCCCGGACCAAAGTAATTAGGAAAAGTGAAAATGAAAGCTCAAAAGGCCCATTGCTTTAAAAACATAGTCACGGACCTGACGTTGAGCTGACCAACCATCATCTCTGGTCCGTATGGTTTCAATTCAAGTTTCGGGACCCACCCCTAACAGCACCAAACACTGCCCACCTTTCTCCACGCTCTCTTCACGCGCGTGCGTATCATTCTTCCGCCTCAAAACATGCCATGTCATCTCTCTCACGTGCTAATTCCAGGAAAACTGTGGGCCCAATCGCAACTTGTAAAAACTTTTGATAGAATCCGAGAAAGACAAAAAAAACTGTAAAATTAAAATATATTACAAAATGCTCCTTCAAGTTTATTTTATTCTTTTTATCTTTTCTTACATTTCATAAAAGATCCTTCATTACAATAAAAAAGTTAATTTCATGGAAAAATAATAAATAAATTCACCAAATTAGTATCAAATATTAATTTTCTTGAACAAAAATGGAGAAATTTTGAAAATACCAAAATGTATGAAAATGTAAAGTTGAAGGATTCGTTTGCAATTATCCCTTAATAAAAAGAAAAAGGAAAGAAATACTCCATCTCGGCTGAGTAGCTGACAATTAAATGCTTAATAATAATAACAGAAACTGTCAAAAAGAAAAAGAAAAAGAAAAGAACACTGTTGCTTTAAATTCTCTCTCTTTTTTTGAATTTTATATTTTGAAATGTTTTCTAGAATTGAACAAAAGATAGAAGCTTGTTTTTGGAAGTCACTTCCTTTTCTGGGTCTTTTACTGGAGACCGAGCAGCGCGAAAAATAGCAATACTTACCTGTTTTTGTTTTTAACCGGCGGCAACTGGTTTTTTTCATTGCACTGTCACCGGAGTTTACAGGTTTGATCATTTATTACACTTTTGTAATGTTTCATTGGGTAATGATATGAATGTGTTTTAGTTTAGTTCTTTAGTTTCTTGATTATTTTTAAAAGAAAATATGATGTTTCTTGATATTGTTTTATTCTTTGGTGTTAACTTAAATTGTAGCTTTTGGCTTGGTTGGTCATGTAATGATGTTTCTTGATATTGTTTGTTAATTAAACTGCAAGAAAATGTTATTTTCAAGTTAAAAGGTAAAAGAATAATTATTGAAGTTATATTCTTTAGGTATTGATTGAAAATCATAGCATTTCTTGCTTTCTTGGTTTTGGTTTGATCATATTATCATGTTTCTTAATTTCTTTCTTCCCTCAGTTTCCTTGTCAGTGTCGATTAATACAATGCGGTTTTGAGTTGAAGGGTACCCTTTAGGTATGATTGAAATCATAGGATTTCTTGCATTCTTGGTTTGGTTGGTGATATTCTTATGTTTCTTGTTTATTTTTATGGTTTTTGGAGTTAGATTAATAGGTTAATGCTTCAATCTTTTTTGATGCACGCATGTATTATTTATTACAGAGTGAGCTCAGTTTGATTGGTCAAAGCTAAAAGGTTTTCGGTTTTCTTCAGAAGTTTCAATGCCTGGTGGCAAAGTTTATTTGACTTACAAGAGAAGGTTGCCAGCAACTAAAGCAGGCATTGCTCATGAAAATGGGTGCCATGGCTCCATTTCTGAGAAACCAAGTGACACGCCTTTGATTGCCCTGGAAAATCATGATGTAAAAAGTGATCCTTGTCAAAATGAGCAAGAGAAACCTGCGGTTAGTTTGCTTAATTTCAGAATCAGTTTTGCTAAATTGTTTAGTGTTGATTGTGAGGTGTTTTGCTTCCGGTACATGCTATACTGCCATACAATACAGCAAATGTCATGCATTCTTTGAGTTTCAAAAGGAATAGAGACTTAAGATACCTTAAAGTACAAGGAATTGAGCGCATCTCTTATTACTGCTTTAAACAGAAAATTTTTTAAATTTTGAGGATTACACAAGGATTATTTATGGCTGTATATAGTTCCTTGATAAGTGATTGCGCGGTCTGTAGTGTCCTTGAAAGTCTATTTATGCTTGCAACACATCCAATGTGTGCCACTTTTTGCCTACTATTCTGTGGTGCTTACATATTAAAATTCAATCTTATTGAATGAAGCTAGCTAATATTGAAACTTAATTAGACAAAACATTTTCCATGTCTATTCCATTTCTGCTGTTACTCACGCACTCGCAAACACTTCAGTTAGGCTTTCACTGAGGTCCCATCATTTTGGTTCTAGTGCGCTAAAAAGCTCGTCAAGTTTCTTGCTAAAAGCACCTCCAAATAATTGACTAATATTAATATACTATTTAACTTTTATACCGATGCATGCTAGTTTAATGTCTTTGACAATTAGACGTTACTTTTTCTTTTTTCATGTTCTATCTCATAGGCATTTCTCCAAACAATTACCGATATTTCATGCAGATATTTCCTGGATGTGCTACTTGTACTTATCAGCATATTGTCTCATTTATTTTACTTATCAGCGTGGCTTTTAGAAATATCTAAGAAAATGTCCTTTGACTCTCTACCTTTTGATTGTAGTTCAAGCACATTCTTAATAATGAAATAGTGGCCTGCAGCTGTAAAACGGAAAATGCTTCTGCACTTGAGCAAAATAAAAAATCTAGCAGAATGGATCTATTGAAACATGCTGAACAATCTGATCTAAAACTAGGGGCTGTTAGTTATAAATCACCTGCACTGGAGAGTACTATGGAAGGCACCTCAGGAAAGGAGGAGGAGGCAGCTTCTAGCCCTGATTCACAGTTTGAAAACAAGTCAAATCAGGCTCAAGTTAGTTCATATCCTGTGTTTTGCATTGGTTTCCAAGAAAAATTAATCGCTCAGGTACCAGAGACTAAGACAGGAAATAGTTTGGATGTTATCTGCTCTAATCCATCTATTGAGAGAAGTTGCATTTCTTCATCTGATGCTAGTTCATGTTTGAATAAACTACACAACTCGGAAGGGACCAATGTGCTCTTTGAAAATAAGTCCATGGAATGTCTTGGGAACTGTCTGGGGCAAACTGTTGAAGGATCTGATGTGAAACTAATGACTTTTAGTTGTAAATTACATTCTTTAGGGAGTCCTGCAGAGGGCACCTCAGAGAATGAGGGGGCATCTTCTTACTTTGATTCATCTTTCATAGACAAGTCAAGTGACACTAAAGTTAGTTCATGTTCAGTTTCAAACATAGGTTCCCAAGGGAAATTAATGTCTCGAACAACAGAGACCAACATGGGAAACAGCTTGGAGGTTATCAGCTTAAAGTCATCTATTAGCGCTCTTGCATCATATAGTGATTCCTGTTCGAATAAAGTACCCAACTTGGAAGGCCCTAATTCTCTGACGGAAAATAAGTCCACTGACAGTGTTGGCTGTTGTCTCGGAAAAACCAAGTTGACCACAATCACTTTCAGTCGGAGATGTAAGAGAAGAAAAATCAATGAGGACGATACAAAGAGTTCACATACTGAGGAGAATTATTGCCCATCTTCCACCAGATCTTGTCAAACTGTTGATGGTGCTGTGCCTCTTAAAGTTAGTCTGGGAAATACTTCAACAATTGTGGAGCTTCCTCAGGACAATAAAAATTCAGGGCTCATGTTTCATCAGAATCAGGAAAAAGTATAGACTCTTTGGTTCTTTCTCTCTAAAAGTTATTTTTCGATTTTTCTAAAAATTGCTTTGGCTCTTGAAATCTAAAATTGATGTCATACTGCTAAGTTGTCTTTGTTCATTAGGACATGGATGTTTTACGGGGTGTAACGTTATTCCTGTTGTTTAATCCTTTTAGGTGTCCTGAATTTTTCGAGGTTTCTAAATTATAACTATATAACTCAGTCATGTGCTTGCTTGATTTGTGACAGATAAAAGATGACGAGTCTGCACACATGGGTATAGGGTCTGCTTTGGAAACTAAGACGTAAGTGGATGTTAAGATTGTAAATTACAACTCAAACTGGAAATGGGGTACCATCTGATGGTTTGAATATTTGTTGATCAGTTTGACATGTGATGAAGAACTATCTCATGACTCCGAAGGCCCATCCAAGAAGTGCTCACCTATCAGAGGACGAGAACAGTTATCCACTGTTGCCAGGGACACTGACAGAGCTCCTGTAGATGATGGTATACAGATATCTGTAAAGGATGCTGCTACAAATAAATGTATAGTCGTAGATGTGAAGTTGGAAAATAGAGACAGTTCTGAAATTCTTCTGACTTGTGGTGGGAAAGCAACAGCAGCTTCTGATTGCACGAAAGAAGGAACACAACTCTGTTTGGGTCTGTCTCCCTCTTCAGGTACATTTTGATGAATTGTCTTTTAAATATGCAAAACTAGTGCATGTATTATTAGTTTCATGTTCTGGTGATATTGCAAATGCAATGTATTTTCATTTAGCTCCATTTTCAGATTCATGTAATCCTCTAGACTGCATTGTTGGTCCAGATCTGAACGGTCAAAAGGAGTCTGCTTGTGCTACTTCAGAATTGCATCAAAGCTTGACAATCTCTACCAGCCATAGGAGCAAAACTGTTTTATTAGATCTACATAAGCAAAGGGAGGAATTCTCATCAATTCATTCAACAAGGGGCCACAGTGATGCATTAACTTCTGTGGAAGAAGCTGGCATCTGCTCGAAAGATAATGCTGAAGCTTGTGTGGGATCCTCCACAGGCGATGCATCAGGAAAAAAATGTCTACAGGCAAGTTGTACTCCACTGTTATGTGTTTTGTCGTGGTGGTTGTATTAGCTGTTTATTGATTTTCTTGCTCTATCAAAGATTCAATAGTTCTTTTTAGCACTTTGTGTGGAAGGTGTTTCTGCCTGTTTAGTGATTTTGTCCCTCATAATTTCAGTTGTTTTCCGAAGAGAGGACTGGTTTCAACCTTGCAACTACGAAACCAGAAATTACTTCAAACATAATTTTGGAAGAAAATGATTCTCTCAATTCAGGAAGCGGCAACAATCAGATACGACACAAGTCATGTAGTTCTCCTTTAGATTTGGGGTTGTCCCTGCCAACAGATTCTAGTGAGGCTAGTTTTAGAAGCCATTCCTACCAGTCATCAGCATGGAACTTTGACAGAAAAATTGGAGACTTCGTTCCAGATTCAATGCATCAGTATTCAGCTAACCACGCTTCTACATTACTGAGACATAAGCTACTGCTTGATAGTATTATAGATCGAGCTAGTGCTTTGAGTGCAAAGGGTGGTTTTCAAGACAACTTTAACTCATATCATAACTTCTGGTCAGAAGAAGAATTGGATTCACTTTGGATTGGAGTGAGAAGACATGGTAGGGACAACTGGTATGCTATATTAGGGGATCCAAGACTCCACTTTTCACCTTGGAGGACTGCAAGGGACCTTGCTGAGCAGTGGGATGAGGAGCTACTTAAACTGCTGAACGGCCATGGTTCTCAGTTTCAATCTTCAATGGCGCATAAGACTTCTTTGGACTGTAATGGTGGCTTCCTTTGTTCAAAAGAGAGAATGTGGAGAGAAAAAGCGCTCGAGGAAACTAGACTGTCTCTAGGAGATGTGTATGCTCGTAAAACCAGAAAGAGGAGGCGCTTCAAGTTTGCGGGTGTTAAAAATGACACAGAATCGCTCCTTAGACCTGCTACTTATCGAAGGATTGCACCTTATTCTGATTTCCAGGGTGGGATTTAGTCTAGGAGATCATATCATTTGGGGTGTATTACCGCGCCAAGATGTGACCCCTCCCTAATTAACA
>CANXYA010177428.1:0-10444 GCA_948193465.1 Acalypha hispida
ATTGTTCTTTGTTTACTTCTTGCCGCATTTTACTCTTCTTATTACTTGCTTGTTGCCTTTGTTAGCTTTAGTTTAAGTTTTAATACAATTAAAAGCTTGTGATCTACTATTTAAAAGTGATTAGCCAAGTATTTCTCAATCTTTGTGGGTTCGACATCCTTCTCATTCTATATTACTAGTTCGATCGCGTATACTTACGCGTCTTCTTAACACTTAAACTTTGAAAACTTCTCTCTATCACCAGTCATGTGTCTTGGACAACCACTGTCTATATACCATCTGACTTTATCTATTTTGTTGACAAAATAGACCTGCAAAACATAGTTTAAGTAACTTTAGGTACCCAACTCAGCTTGGGCCCTTCATGGTTAGTAGCATTTATGCCCTTTGGCACCCAAAACTTTCTGACCTTCTTAACAGTAGGCCTATTCGAATAATACCTAACAATGTGACCTAATTTTCCATATCTGAAACAAGCATAATTAACATACGAATTAGAATGTACCATGCTATAGTAGTTCTTTGTATTTATCTTCAATTTTGACTAATAAGGCAACATTCTCCTGGAACACTTTGTGTCTTGATTTCATCAAGTCTTCACATTCATTTTGTGCACTGACTAATTCCATGTTCAGTTTGTGAAGTTGCTCCATAGAATGAGATAGCTTGCCTTCTGCTCTTTTCAACTTACTTTTGAGATTCTCTACTTCACTCAATAGTTCAACATTCACATCTTTATTCTTTGTGGCTTTTAGTGCTTGATTTTCGATCTTCATTGCATTACATTCTTTCATAGCAGCTGTATACTTTCTAGACAGAGACATTAATTTCTCATATAATTCATGAAACATAAGTTCATAGTCTGGATCACTAACCTGTGAGTCAACGTCATCCTTGTCCTCTTGATCAACTGCTTTATTCTTGCTTGAGCTTTCTAGTAAATCTACAATTCCTACAAGACATTTTTCAGCTCTAGATGCACATGGTTGAACAACTGCTACAAGGGAAAGGTCCTTAGTAGACTTCTTCTCCGCTATCATAGAGTTAGCTGCATACAACGCTAGATTTGCTACATCATCTGTTGTTTAATCATCACTATCGCTGAAAGCTGCCATAACTTTCTTTTTCTTTAGGTACCTCTGCTTAAACTTCAACATAGGACAATGTGGCTTCATATGTCTAGGCTGTTGGCACTCAAAGCACACAATTGCATTCGAATCAATCTTGCTTGCTTCTTCAGGTTTTGACATAATCATCTTCTGTTGAAAAGGCTTCTTAGATCCAGATCTGCTTTCTGCAAATTTCTTATTGTAGATTTTCTTGAATCTTTTAACAAGTAGACCCATATCTTCTAGTTCATCATAATCTGAGTCTAGATCATTAGGATGAAACTCTACTAGTTGATAGTTTTGAGTCTTTAATGCCAGAGTCTTTCTCTTTTCTCAACAGGTTGTTCCTTCTTTCCAAACATCATCTCATGAGTCAAAAGTGACCCCATGATTTCATCTATCTTCATTGTGTTGAGATTCTA
Organism: Acalypha hispida; assembly: GCA_948193465.1. Lineage (NCBI taxonomy): Eukaryota > Viridiplantae > Streptophyta > Magnoliopsida > Malpighiales > Euphorbiaceae > Acalypha > Acalypha hispida. The sequence goes on from CANXYA010177428.1 coordinate 1,532, forward strand.
TCCATCACTGAGAGAAATTATCTTTGGTTCCCATGACTTGGGCAATGATCTAAGTATTTTCTGGATCTGCTCATTCTCTAGAATTTTCACGCCTAGCACAGACAAAGCATTTGTAATCTTTTTGAACCTTGTGTTCATCTGAGTTGTTGTTTCTGCATGACCCATTTTGAATATCTCGTACTCTCCTTTCAAAATATTGATCTTTGAAAGCTTGACCTGGTCAATTCCTTCAAAAGTAATATTGATCTTTGAAAGCTTGATAAGTTGTTTATTCTTGCCAGACCTGCACAACTTGTGGGAGGGTGATAAGGTTATTGATAATGATTAGTTATTGTATTATTGTTATCTTGTATATCGAGTACTTATCTCTGAGTGTTTGTATTTCACTGCATTTATGTTAGGGTTACTTATGTATCGTGCTGCATGTATAGTACTGTTAATAACTAACAATATGATTGAGTTTACAACTGCATATTCTCTCTAATCCTACTGCTGTTATAATAATCTCCCGTCCCAAAATTATGTCCAATATTCATGAAATGTTTTTTAGTTAAAAAACAAATCTCAAATCGGACAATGATTTTAGGACGTAGAGGAAATATTTTGAGAGTTTTATTGCAATTTAAAAGAAATTTAATTGCTCGGATAGAATTTCAAAATGTTTTTTAAGAAAATACAAATTGTTGGTGGAAGCACTAAAAGTATAAAAATAATAAAATTCTTGTAAACTTACACTTTTGTTTATTGATTTTCTGAAAATTGTGTCCTATCACTATCATTTCACGTTACTAAAAATCCCCCATCTATAAATAGATAGTTTCTATCCATAATTATCACTTTTACACATTTTCTTTTTTCAATGTTTAACAGAATTCAATTATTTTCTCTTACACCGATCCACACCACTAAAAATCTCTTCCTCTTGATTTTCGAATACCATTTGCACTTTTGATTCACCGCAATAAGGAAAAGAAGTTTAAAGATAAATTAACTTTTCTCTACATGATTTATTGTACGTCAAGAATGATGCCAATTAAAAATCTCCCATCTAGAATACTTCCCATCCATAATTATCACTTTTACACATTTTCTTTCTTCATTTTTTAACAGCATTCAATTATTTTTCTCTTACATCGATCCACACCACTAAAAATCTCCAAAATCTCCAGTTCCGTATAATTCCTCTTGATTTTCGAATACCATTTGCACTTTTGATTCACCGCAAAGAAGTTTAAAGATAAATTAACTTTTCTCTACATGATTTATTGTACGTCAAGCATGATGCCAATTTTTCTTCGTAATTTGTGATATAGAGTTGAATTTTTTTTCTTAAATATAGAGTAAACTGCAATGGTTTTTCTCTTTTAGTTTAATGAAATATAGTTGAATATGAAGGATTCAAAATAATCTAAACCCTGTGGAACCTTATTCGTATCAAAGAAAGAGGCAAACAAAGAAAGCACACCAGCTTTTTGATAAAAGGCCAAGCAAACACATAAAAGAATTACTTAAAATAACAATAAAAAAATTTTGTTCTTAAGGCATTAATTTTTAAAATTACTTGCAAATTGACATGTTACAAATATAATAGCACAAATTATTACCATAATAACCAAATATTTTTTAACCATAAAATTATTTTCCTGCTAATATTACTTTTTTTAAGTAGTATATTAATTTTTTGTTGCAAATTAATTTATAGCGTCATTTTGTTAACAACAACAACATTTGCTTCTGAAAAAATGTAGCAATATGTAATTTGTTGTAAAAAAAATTGTTGTTAAAAAATTCACATTACTAATGATTGGTAAATTGGACCATAACACTTGACAAATTGGTTTTGTGTTACATGGTTCAAATGTCACTTATAAACTCACTCACGGATCGAACTCACACTCTCAAGATCTACGAATTTTTTACATGGTATCAGAGTTGAGAAAGGTCTGACAGCCAGATCCGGGGCCATAATTGAAGTTGGGCTACTAAAGGAGAAAGTTAGACCAGTTGTGAATTTGGAACTGCAGGAGAACTGATCAAGACGTGTTTGCACGTGTCAATTGGGAAGTCCAGTTGAACTTGAGGGATAGTGTTGAAGTAATAATAATTCTCACATTGAAAATATAAAGGAATAATGAGTAGCTTATAATTGATAGATTGGGCCGTAACACTTGACCAATTGGTTTTGTGTTACATGACTTCAAATATCAATCGTAACCTCCCTCACGGATCGGACTAGCACTCTCAAGACTCATAGAATTTCTACAAAAGCTACTTGATCCGAGGGAAAGGGACTTCAAGTTGACTTGAAGCAAGTTTTTGTTATAATTTTTAATCGTCATCGAATTTTTTTATAGGTAATGTGTGGAATTTTATTAGGACACAGAGTGACAAAAGCTCTAAAATCTTAGTTTTTGGACACTTAAAGCTACAAAGATACTGAGCTAAAAATACATTGATGAAAAATAGAAATTACATCACACAAATATCATTAGAGATTCTATTATTTCTAATCTTTCAAATGTATGATAGCATATTAAACCCGATCAAATTCCATAGCTCCGAGTACCAATGAAACTTGAATAAGTTACTCCAAGACAAAATAAAATCAGCCTCAAATTTAATGTGTGGCTCAACCAATATTGTATTGATTTATTTTATGTGCGTTATAAAAAGGTACCTCATAAAAAGCTTAAGGTTTTCCGCACTTAAGAATACTAGTCTATAACACTGATCGCAGTACAAAAATTCAATGAAACCTGATGATTTTCCATTTTCAACAATTTTGTTTCAAAGTTTAAAGTTCTACTTTAATATTTGGAAAAAATAGCATAACAGTTAGTATTAATTTAAAATTAGAAAGCAAAAAAAAGCATTAACTTGTTGGTCTTTTCAATCCTCATCATAAAATTACAGATAAAAAACGATTTATCAGGTGTTTGAAATCCCTAATCACTTGACAGTAACTACTCGAAGACTCATTGTATGAACATGTCTCAAGTCCACAATATTGTACTGACACCTAATATCAATATCAATATTAATGAATTACGATTCTTTCAACAAATTTTCTACCATTAGATTAAATTTAATATTCTTGAATGTTGAGTCCCTTTCACTCTAGCTTAAATATTGACTTTTTAATAACGTCGACGAAAAAAATAACCCAACTGATTAAACAGCAGATATTGACGTTCATCCATTCTATTTTACTACGTGTACCGTGTACGTACTCTCCCTTGTCAAAAAAACTCTATAAATAGAGGACACTGAAGCCCTAGTAAGCTCACACCACTACTCATCAAACAACATCTTCTCTTTGCTTGCAATTTCTGAGAAAAGAAAAATGGCTCTCTCAAAAACTTTCCTTCTTTTTGGTCTTGCTTTTGCTGTTGTTGTGCTCTTTGCTTCTGAGGTCTCAGCTCGTCAGCTTGCTGAGACTACCGAAACCAGTAAGTTGAAGTTCTTGAACTCATTTTATTCACATTAATAATGTTATACATTTGTTTAATATGTTAATAAAATAGCATATTTTGTTAAATTTTGTTATGTTTATAGTTTGCACATGGCACTACAAATGTTGACGTGGTCTTGGTATAAATATGTGCAGATGAAAGTGAAGAAACAGAGGGATATGGCGGACGTGGAGGATATGGTGGATATGGAGGTCGTGGAGGAGGATACGGTGGACGTGGAGGATATGGTGGTGGCCGTGGAGGATATGGCGGCGGTCGTGGAGGTTACGGTGGTGGCCGCAGAGGATATGGCGGTCGTGGTGGATATGGAGGTGGCCGTGGAGGATATGGGGGTGGAGGACGTGGAGGATACGGTGGTGGTCACCCTGATGAGACTACTACCGAGGCTGAGGGTGGAAACTAGAATTAAAAAAGCAATGCCTGTGTGCAGCAACTAGCTTGCATATGTCCTTCTATGTGAGAGTTCGTGTATGTAACGAGTGAGAATAACTATAATATGTAGCTGTCCTTATATATGTAGAAAATAAATTATGGCATTAAACGCATAAATATTTATGGCTATATCATCTGCTTCCTTTTTTTTTTTTCTTATTTTACCTGTGACTGCCTTTCTTTTCAATTGCAAAATACTTAAGTGCATATGTATATGAATAGAAAAAAAATAATAATAAACAAACTCGTCCCTTTAGAGTGTCCCATAAAATTTAAAGAATATAATTAGAAAAAAAAAGATTTGAAGCGAACTTCTTAAATTTTAGTGTGCGAGTCTCGATGCGTGAGTGAATGATATAATGTGCTTCAATTCATCTAACACAAAATAACTCAAAATAAGCCTTAATATTTTAGACTACTTATGTGCTACTCATTTATATTTTCAATGTATAATTAATACTTTTATTACTTTAATAATCTCATTCAACTGTAACTCAACCTTCAATTATTTTCGTCTGAATCGCAGTTCACTCTTGCAATTATGTTTTGATATGTTCTTTTTAAGGTTCGACTTCAAAAAAAGTCTAGGTTTCTGCTGACCCATTATCGATCGCTGCTCCGGATATGGTTGTTAAGTCTTCATCCGCTTTGATTAAGAGCGTAATTCTGACCTATGAGGACATAATGCTGTACAACTCCTAATCTTCTACATTTACCTGCTATAAATTCATTCTTTATACTTTCAACGCGGAGATACTTTTATAACTTTAATACCGATCCTGACTAGCTAATGATGTATTAGCAAAAATTTTCAAATATATCTCTCTAATTAAATTTAACTAGAGAGAATTATGATCCGTGAAAAATTATATATCATTGAGAAATATACGGATGAGCATTTTTAGAGAATTGATTAGGAAATGAAAACGTGTTATATCGTACTATTATTTTTTACACTAATTGTCGATCGTTATTATAAGAATTAAATGTCAAGAAAATGTTTGATTATCAATATTTAGAGAAAAATAACTTTTGTTTAATGATGGTTTTTTTATTAAGTATTTGATTATTAAGTCGTTTTAATAGTTTATTTTTTTTTCTTATAGTAATGATTATAAGTGAATAATTTAATTTTAATATACATTTCAGGAAAAAAAATATTTTTAATACAATTACCATTTTTAAAAATGTTTACACCTTATACCACAAACTAGAAATTAATATCAAATATAGCAACTGTTTCGGTAAACCGAGTTTTCCCTATTCAGTTTTTGGAGTTCTATTGCACTACCTCAAGTAAAAACTTTCGTGTGGCTGATTATAAGGATTCATTGTAATAATTTTTTAATAGACAGAGGCACAAAGTTATTGTTATTATCATTATTTCTTTTTTAGAAGATATTGCAGTCCGCTTAAATTTGGTAGAATATGTAGAGCAGACATAGTTATTATGTCCGAGTGCTTAGAATGTGTGGGCTTGGTTTTTCAATAAGTTCGGAATTTGCTGGGTTATATCAAAATTAATCAATCCTTCCTTAATTAATACTTAGGGTGTGTTTGGTTTAAGAGGAAAAGAGGGTTAAAAGTTAATGGTGAAATGTTACATGTGTTTGGTTGTCTTTTGGGGTAGGGGGTAACTATTAATGGAGTTAAATTATACCCTTAAAATAGGATTATGTTTTAAGGGGTGAAAAGGTGGGCCCCACCACTAAACATCTCATGTGCTAATGTGTTATTTAATTTTTTATCATTAAATTTAATATTTTTATTTAAATTTTAATTTATTTTGATTAAAATAATTATAAACATGAATCCCATTTATTTTTATTCCCCTCTCTTTTTCCCTCCAACCAAATAAAATAAAAATTTCACCCTTAATAAATTTTGTCTCCCTCAATTATTATTCCTCAAAATGTAACCCCTTTAAATTTTAACCCCATACATAGATATGTTTCTTTGTAAATGTTTACTGGCTTTAATGTGTTACTGTCGATCTGGAGAAATTGTAATAATAGGCTCTTTAATGATAGTTCTATAAATTTCGTATTTTTTTATGTACAAATGAATTGTTGATTCCGTTAAAATTTTTAGATTATATCATAGTGATTTTTTGTATTCAGACCATAATATTATTATAAATTTCAGATTTAGTTCTTTAACGTTATTAAACTTTATACCCAGTTATAAATTCTTAGTTTGTAGCATTAAATGATGAAAACCGCTAAGAGTCTGGCTAAAAGTATTTTCTTATCACGTACTGTGACTTTTTACATAATTCATTTATTTATCAATTTTTTTTAAAAAAATATCTAGGACTAAAATATTTTCTTTAGGCAAAAATAAATTTCAATAATACCTACAATTCACATTACTTCTTTTCACACTATCTCTGGACATTTTTTTTAAAACTATAAACGGAGTAGATACTTTTGACTCTAACTTTTGTTGATAAGTACATAGCATAGTTACAGCATTCAGGCAAAAAGCAAAAAAAAGAGAAAAAAAAAAAATCCATAGCTCTAATAAAAATGTTAAAAACATTCTTTGGTGGTTTAATTTGTTATACAATTAAATCTTTTTTTTTTGATAGGTATACAATTAAAACCTTAAAATCAAAAAATATAAAAATTTTTTTTTTACTGCATGTTGATCCAAAAATACACAGCCATATTTTTATTAAGTATAAATGCATTTTAATTTCAATTTCAATTGAATTCAATTATGTTTTTTTAAAATGTCTATCTATATTATATAATTATATTTTTTGAAAATATTATCACGACTACGGTCATATTTCTTAAAGATATAGTTGTATTTCTAAAAAAATAATAAAATTTGGTTGAAATTAAAATTGAGATTAAAAAACATTGATATCTTTTTAAAATAGGATGAAATTTTTTGTTGTCAAATTAATTTTTGACATAGTTACATATCAAAAATATTTTTTTTACACAGTTTAATCATCATTAAAGGGAATAATTTTTTAAATTTTTTGATAAACTGCTGCCGAATACTTTTGATGCCTTAGTTTGGAATAGAGTTCGTAATGGTTATTTGGCGATCGAGATCATTTAAGAAGCTTTGGTAAGGTTCTATGGCACCATCATCCTTGACAGTTCAATTAAAATGCATTGGAAGTCTATGGCAATGCCGAGGATTAAGTTCTTCATTTGGCTAGCTCTCAAGTGAAGAATACCTTGTGGTGATTTCTTGGTAAGTCGCGGTGTGCAGCTTTTCTCGGTAACATTTGTACCCTTTGTTTGAATAGACTCATATCATACCTTGTTATTAAGTCTTTCTACCTGAAATATTTGGAGCTGGTTCTTTAAGAAAATTGGGTTTCAATGGGTCATGGCTAACTCTATCTCCACTTTTTTTGCCAAGAAACCTCTTGGCTTGAGCTATTCAAGTTCCATAGATACTCTAACTTTGGAACTTAATTGGTATGAACATGATGTGGGCGATTTGGAAAAATAGAAATAATAGAGTATTTAATGACTCATGTGTTGATGTAATCTCTTTAATTTACCGATGTATTCTTGACTCGGTTTCTTTATTTTCTAGCTTGGATAGTAGTTTCACGTATTCGGGACATGACGTGTTTAGATCCCTCGATGTAGTTTTTGCTTTGTAATTGTTTGTAACCGCTTGCGCTCCTGTACTCCCTTAGCTTTTAATCCCTTGATCGTAGTTTTAATTATGTGAAAGCCATTGTGATTTTGAGCATTTTGCCACTTCTTTTAGCTTTTTTTTAATATATACTCATAACCTATAAAAAAACAATTTTCGATAACTTCAAGAGTTTAATTATATCAAACTCAATTGCGATTCAAAATTAAAAAAAAAAAAAACTGAATTGCATGAATTTTTAAATATTATTATTTAAATTAAGAATTTTTTTTTAGCTTTTGGCCTATATATTTAGGGGTTGTTTTAATATTGTAACATAACTTTTTATAATATATTTAAAATAAATTCATGTTGTAATGAAAATATCCTATTAAGATAGTAAGAGCATTAATTCCTGAGGGCCTATACCATTTAGCCGAAGTATGTACAGTTCTCACTTCTCAGTATTGACGTTGCCCTTTTCATGCGTGTGAATCCTTGATAGTTGTTATTTACTTTTCTTTTTTTTTTTTCCCACTTTTTCAACGATAGTTGGACTCCGACCAACTAACTGTAAATGAACATCTTGCATAAAATTATTCATTCTATCGATAAGGTTCTAGTTTGTCATCTTCTTCTTTGGTCAAATTGTAGGTTAAACTTAATTAATACTATTGAACTTAATTACTGTTGGATTATAAGGTATTCATTTCTTGACAAAACGGGTACTGCAAATAGGGGTGCTAGCTTTTTTTTATAAGTAAAAATATTATAAAAAAAGCCACAAGACTTGGCTAAAACTTGACTCAAAGTGCTTTCGCCATACTAGAGACTACAACCCCATGAGAACAAGTAAAACAATACAAAATTCGATACAATAAAGAATCAGAAAGAAAACATAACCTCAAGCGATCTATACACATCTAGTCCAGAATAAGAAGAACAAGGAGTATGTAAACGAAATAACTCAACAGACTCAACTAAAGAACGAAAAATAATAGTTAAGGCATCATGAAGAACATTATTAAAAACTCTGAAATTCCTATTCTTCCAAATAGCCCAAAGAAGGTTGAGACAAATCAAGTTCCATAGTTCCGAGTAACGGTGGTTCCTGAATAAGCTGAAAACAGATTTGAGAAAAGAAGATAAAGAATGAGGCATGGTCCAAGCAAAGCCGATCCTCCTAAAGAGCCAGTTCCACACATTCCATGTCGTGTAGCTATTCCTATCATCGACACTAATTAAATCAGAAATGCTTATGTTAAGATATATTTAGATCTTAGTTTTAGTTTAAATTTGAATTCAATAATGTAACTAGAATATCTTTGCATTATATCCTGCATTATCATAGGAGTTACGGTTGTAACCATAGCTAGCATTCTTCATACTATGCCTGCCT
>CANXYA010180995.1:0-14438 GCA_948193465.1 Acalypha hispida
TGAGAGTGCAATAGTTTGAAACTCTTCAAACCTCTTCTTGTTTGACATGAAGTCCTTCAAAAACTTAGCATAAGGTGGCATGTTGTTGAGAACTTCCACAAAAGGTAAGTTGATTTGAAGCTTCCTGAACATATCTAGGAACTTGGATCTTTGTATCTCTTGTTGAGCTTGTTTAAGCCTTTGTGGATAAGGAATTTTCAGTACATAAGGCTTAACCGTTGAAGAGGAAGAAGGATCCTTAGCTGATTTTTGATTTTCTATTGAGGTAGTGTGAGCACGAGATGCGCACGGCATAGGCCAAGCCGTGCACTCCCTGTGCTCGTTCATTTTTTCTTGAGATGCATTTTCTGAGATTTTTCCTGGGATAGAGTTAGCTCAGCTTAGCACACCACGTGCGCTCCCCTTGCTCGTTCAAACTGTCCTGCTCAATCCATTTTCTTGTGAATTCTTGGTTTTCTTCATTCTCTTCACTCTTTTCTTTCTCATTTTGCACCTCCTTGCTCCTAGATGCCTCCCCAACTTCTAACTATTTACCACTTCTTAAAGTAATGGCCTTGCAATGCTCCCTAGGATTAACTTTTGTATTGCTTGGAAATGATCCTTGAGCCCTTGAATTCGCCATTGAAGCCAATTGCCCAACTTTAACCTCCAAGTCATGGATAGTAGAGGCTTGATTCTTTAAAACTTGCTTGAATTCATTAGAGAATCGTTGAATTTGGTTATCCATGTGTTGAATTTGGTTGTCCATTTTCTTCATGTGTTCTTCTTGAGCTCTCATCTTTGTTCCCAACATTTTCATGAATTTCTCCATCTTCGATCCCATCATTTCAATCTTAGCATCCAAAGAAGGCATTTAATCCGGTTGAGAGCTAGAGGCTAGAGGTTGATGAACTTGTTGTTGATGTTGAAACCCGGGAGGTCCTTGTCTTTGATCATTGTTTCCTCTCTATGAGAAATTGGGATGATTCCTCCAACCCGGATTGTAAGTATTCGAGTAGGGATTCATGGTTTATTTTCCTTGAAATTTACTCCCAAAGCTACCTCCACCAACATAGTTAACTTGTTCACTTCCACCAAGCATTGCATTACCAAAACCACACTCATAGGCACTATGACTAGAATCATCACAAGTCTCACAATATGCAATTGCCATAGGAGTAGTCTTAGTAGTCAAAGTACTCAATTGGTTGGTGAGAGCACTTACTTGAGCTTGTAGAGAAGAAATTGTGTCAAGTTCATGCTTCCCCATGGTAGGTGTAAGATTTCTCCTTTGAGCAGTTGTGCCACTTGGACTTTGATAATTGTTGGCCGCCATGAGCTCAATGAGTTCCTTCGCTTCTTGGCTTGTCTTTGACATAATCGATCCACCCGCAGCTGCATCAATTATGCTCCTCATTGTGTCATTTAACCCAATGTAAAATGTTTGAATAACTAAAGTTCCGAGCATTTGGTGATGTGGACATCTCCTTAGCAACTCCGAAAACCTCTCCCATGCTTCATATAAGAACTCTCCATCTTGTTGGTGAAATGTATCTATGTCCGTCCTCAACTTAATAGTCTTGGAAAGTGGAAAGTACTTGAATAAGAACTCATCATGCAACTTCATCCAAGTAGTGACCGCCGGTAAAGAATTTACCCAATTCTTGGCCGCGCCCACTAAAATCCATGGAAACAACCTTAACATGATAGCTTCTTGAGGCACTCCTTAAATCTTCACCGTATCTCAAATCTCCAAGAATCCTCGAATATGAGTATGAGGGTCTTCATTTAGGAACCCATGGAATTGCAAAGTGTTTTGGATCATGTTCAAGAGAGCCGGCTTGAGTTTTAAATTATTCACATGAAGAGCCGGTCTCACAACTCCATAAGTCACTTCATTGCCCGTAGGGGCATTGTAATCATGGAGAGTCATCCTCTCCTCATTCTTGGCTAGGTCTGCCATTTCTTCTATGATTCGGAAATGGTCTTGATTCTCCCTCCTAGCTTTAGCTTCCTTAGTTCTAGCTTTGTTAGACTTTTCAATTTCAAGATCAATCGGAGTAAGAGTAGATGTAGACGCCTTGCTCCGAGTTAGTATGCAACGAAAAGCTCAACCTACAAAATAAAGTAAACAAGAAAATTAAAATATATAACTAATAAAAAGAAAAACCAAAATATGTAGCACCAATCCCCGGCAACGGCGCCAAAAACTTGGTAGTGATGTCGAAGCACACCCTGCAAGTATATGAGGTCAAACAAGTAGTGTAGAGTAGTAGAGTATCGATCCCATGAGGATTGGGAAATACTTGGCTAATTAATTTCAAATAGTATATCACAAGCTTTTGATTTTATTGAAATTTAAACTAAAACTAAAAAAGGCAATAAGCAAGTAAAAAAAAGAATAAATGTGCCAACAATTAAACAAATAACAATAATAATTAAGTTCAAGTGTAGATAGGAATTAACAACAACCAATTTAATTAGCCTAATAGATTTTTCTATTCTCTTATACCACTTAAGTCTAAGAATGCTATGATCTTTCCCAAGACTCAAAACATGTAACTAATTAACTCCTAATTAGTACCAACTAACCCTTTTTCCAAGGCAATTAGTCTTTAACTAATCAAGATCTAACTAATTACTAAGCTCCACTTACTAGTTCATAACTTAAAAGATCTCTTTCCCAAGTCTCCCAATTAGGTTTTAGGATTATGCCAATCTTACAAGTTCATGAATAGCCCCATTCCCATGGCAATCAATTCATCAATTAATAGCAATTTTCAAGATTAACACAAGCTATAAGAAAATAGGAATCTCTATTAGAAATAATCAAATAAGTTGTTGTCTACATCCAATCCACACTTGATTTAGGTTTAGCCGAACATGATTAAGAAAATACACAAACTAACTAAAAATAAGAAATCCATTAATAAAAACAAGTGATAATAAAGGATCTCTTCTCTAGGTAGCTTGTTCTTGAAGAAGTTTGAGGTCTTCAAGCTTTTCTCTCTCTTGTCCCAAGGTTGAAGATGATGATTTGTCAATGGAGGAAGTGTGTAGAATTGTGTAGAATGTGGTGGAAGTGATGAGTTGGCCGAATATGATTTCAATTATTGTCCAAAAAAACTTCTCTTCTCATGATGATAAGGTGAGTTGGCATAAAATAATAATTATTACCATCATGTGTAGAGATTCCCTTTGCTTAGTTGTCATGAGTTGTAGAATAGGTGGCTTGGACTCTCTTGAACTTGGGCCATGGGCTTTCATCTCCATTCTTAGGCTCTTTAATCCATTAGGAGGTGGACTAGGCCTTAGATGCTTCCATGTAGGCTTAGGCTTAATGCGCTTTGATCTCCCTAGGTTTTATAACTCACGGAACTATGCTTTCCCGAATCCATTCTTCAAGCCAAAATTGCCTGAAAATTACTATTCACCTAAAACTCAAAAAACACAACAACATAAGGCATTTTTGGATCGAAATAATAGCAAAACCAATTAAATATGGGAGGAATTAATGATATAAATATGTATAAAATTAGCACTTATCACTATCACAAACCGGTCCAGGAATGCTTGGAACGTCTTTTTCATCAATGCCATGAATACAGCCGGAGCATTTGTCAACCCAAACGGCATCACCCCGAATTCAAAGTGCCCATATCTAGTCCAAAATGCAGTCTTCGGTACAGATGACTCCCCAACTCTCAACTGCCAGTAACCACTCTGCAGATCTATCTTCTAGAATACTCTGGCTCCTCTCAATTGATCAAATAAATCTTCAATTCTCGGCAAAGGATATTTATTCTTAATTGTTACCTGGTTCAACCGCCGATAATCAATGCATAATCTCATGCTCCCATCCTTCTTCTTAACAAACAACACCTGAGCTCCCCAAGGCGAAGTACTGGGCCTTATAAGTCCCTTCTCAAGCAATTCCTCAATCTGCTTCTTCAATTCCTGTAATTCCGACGGTGTCATTCTGTATGGAGCAATCGACACTGGGACTACCCCTGGCATAGTCTCAATCTCAAAGTCTACCTCCCGATGAGGCGACAAACCCTCTTCTGGAAACACATTAGTAAACTCATTCACCACTCGGGTATCCTCCAACCGAGGCTCATCCTTCTGTACCTCTATTACATTAACCAGAAAGGCTTCACACCCCTTTCTGATCATTTGAAACGCCTGCACTATTGAGATAACACAATTTGGGTTAACACTCCTCTCACCAACTATCACAACTCTCAATTTACCCCCAATACTCATCAGAACTTCTTTACTATAACAATTTACAATCATATGGTTTTCAGCCAACCAATCCATACCAAGAATCACATCAAAGTCATGCAAATCAATAATAATTAAATCTGCCATCAATTCCACTTCACACAGATACAATACAAATTACTTAACACAAGTATTCACAACAATCACATTCCCAGCAGGTATAGAAACATAAACATCATGATGCAACGACTCCACGCGACCATTAATATGAGATGCAAACATTCTAGAGATAAATGAACATGTAGATCCCAGATCAATCAACACATGAGTGTTATATCCATTGATAGAAAGTGTACCAGCAATGACATCTGAAGTCGAAGGAGCATCCTTTCTAGTCGTAGCATACACTCTAGCCTCTGCCATCGGGGTCTCAACCTGAGCTGCGTGAGTAGTGGTACTACAACATCATCTACCACGCCCTCTACTCTAGTTGAACTCACATTCTCCCCAACACTACTCTGAACAACATCTCTACGTCCACTCCCTCTCGGAGCTGTACAATCACGGCTGTAATAACCCACCTTGTTACAGTTAAAACTTCTCAGAGGATCTGGTCCCCAACAATCACCAACCGAATGTCTCCTGTTGCACTCAGAACATAATATCCTCTCCTTCGGTCCATCACCACCAACAGATACAATACTGCCACCTCTACCAGACATACCTCCTCTCCAGGTCGTTCCCCAGCCACTATAAGAATTGACACTCTGGGACCGTCCTCGAGTACTGCCACCTCTGCCTCTGCTTCCACTACCACTCCAGTAGGAACCTCTACCTCGAGAGCATGAACCTCCCCCACTTGGCTTATGTAGGGTACTGAAACTACCAACAGTCTTTTTCTTCTTAGCTTCTACCTCTCTTCTTTCCTGTACATTCCATTCTGTACGGAAGGCTGCTTTGATCATAGTACTATAATCCTCAAAATCTACAGTCATCCGATCCTTGATATCAATGTGGAGCCCGTCCACCAACCTCTTTATCCTCAACTCCTCAGTGGCTACCTCCTCCTTGGCAAATCTAAACAGCTTCATAAACAAGTTTTCATAGTCTGCAACAGAGACATTCTCCTCCTGTCTGAGGTTCAGGAACTCCTTCTTCTTCTGGTTCTGAAAGATCCTCGAGAAGTACTTCTCATGATATAACTTCTCAAACTCTGACCATGTCAACTCCAATGGTTTCCTCCTGCTCTCTGGCCTCGGTTCCCACCAGTTACGGGCATCCTCCACAAACAATGATGTCGCCTACTCTACCTTCTTCTGATCTGAGCAACTGATTCGCTCCAACATTCTCTCTGTATTACAGAACCACTCCTCAGCAATAATAGGATCAGTGGTTCCTCTGAACTCCTTAGTTCCTTGGCTCTGAATTTTCTCAAAATTCTTGTCAAATTTTGGCTCCCGGATCACAGGCGAAGCTACTGGTATAGGCTGAGCCATTTGTCATCTATATAATCAAATACTCTCCCAATCACATCCTGAGCAATATGAGGCTCTGCTCTGACCTCTTCTCTATTCTCCTCTAGAATAGGATCTACCTACGGTACATGTTCATCCTCTCTAGCATGCACAGACTCGCTAGACTCTACTTCTTCGAGACTAACGGTTTTATCTCCACTATTCATTTATATGAAAACCAATACTATGCATCATAATGCAATTATTTCAAACAATTCCCACACATCATACCTCATATCACAGTTCACATCGAAACAATTCATAACATATCATTCCATAACTCTAAATCATTCTGACATCTTACCAGCTCGAGCTTAATGATCCCGTATATGCCCATTGTCCCACCGTTTCCGGTACAATGTACCCATATACGACCATATCCCCGCTCTGATACCAAAAATGTGACTACTAATTCTAATACAACAAATATACAATAAATCCATAATATAAAAACCCTTTTTACTTAAAAATACGGAAATACAAAAAATTTAAAACTTTTTCTTTTTGTTCTTATCTGAACTCAAAACGTTTCTCATAAACATTTCAACAGCCTTCAACCATTAATTACATCTTCATTCGAAAACATAATTCAACATTTCTTAAAACATAACATCACATCTATTATATTACAGAAACAGTTCATCAACATTAAAAACACCAAAGCATCACATGAAATCTGTGCATTACTGTGGCCTCAACTATGACTCCTATATGCACAAAGCTTCACAGCAGCTCAATAGCAAGTCAAACATCCACAATCTTATCTTTACCTGAGGAGGGGCGAAAAGGAGTGAGCTTCCAACTCAGTAAAGATAATAATCAAACAACGGAATCACAATATCACAGACACTACAATCTCAGGTTCAACTGAAATATAAACCATATCATCATCACAATCACATGTAATAACTTTTATATTATATACCATTTACCTACACGATCATCTGATCATCCAACATCTGCATTAAGATACTCAAGTCAAACACAACATCACTCAATCAATCAAATCACACTACAATCATCACATCTCAAGACAATCGTTCCATAACATAACTATTATTCAACCTTTCGGTTCAATCAAAACAATATACACTCAATTATTTTTCGATAGTTCTATTACGCCTGATCCTATCCGTGTACGAATCCTAGAGTGATTACTCGCACACTCCGGGGAGACATTAAACTCCAAGACTGTTGTTCAATTCAAGAGTACTCATATCATTTCATATTAGCCAAAGGTAATTACTCACATACCCAGGCATTCATAACAGTTTCGTTTCGACCATGGTGATTACTCACACACCAGCCAAACACATTTCATTCATTTTTCCGCTAAGGTGATTACTCACACACCAAGGCAATCAAACATAACCAACGGTAATAGAATTCTCGGAAAACCACATAACACAAACAAGCACATTTCAATACAACACAATCATTCATCGTTATCTCATTTTCAACATTTTCATCATTTTATTCTCATCATCTTATCATTTCGTTTCAATCTCTTTCTCAATCATTACTAACATTTACAGTTCATCTCACTGCAATATCATATAGTCAATCTCAATTCATAATCCAAATAGTTCACATCACATCGTAGCATTTCATAGCAAATTTCATTATTCAGAAACAGCAATGATCATTGGAGGTCACAACGGTTCGATGCAAAACTCAAAACAAGGAAGGCAACATTTCAGAATCTGCAATGATCGTTGTTCCTCACAACGGGTCATTGTAAACCTCAAGCATCAAAGAAAAAATTTCTCAGAACATTTACAATGATCGCTGTCATCTCCAACGGATCGTTGCAAAGTTCGTAACACATATCTCACTCAAGGCAATCAAAAGTACACGAGCTCAATCAAGTTCCAACGAGCTCGTGTTGTCAAGCAATGACTCCTTGCAAACCACAATGGGCTCATGGACACTATTCACAAAACATCACAAGTTCCAGTAGGTTACATGAGTAACGCAACGACTAGGAAAAAAGATCATCCAACACCACAACGAACCCATTGCTAACACAATGAGCATCACTGAACATACTTTTCAAAACAGAGTTTCATAATTACACAAGCATTTCAGCAAACCAATTCGACTTATAACTCATCAAATCATC
Source organism: Acalypha hispida (assembly GCA_948193465.1). Taxonomy (NCBI): domain Eukaryota; kingdom Viridiplantae; phylum Streptophyta; class Magnoliopsida; order Malpighiales; family Euphorbiaceae; genus Acalypha; species Acalypha hispida. Next base: position 7,843 of record CANXYA010180995.1, read on the forward strand.
ACGGAACATCACCCTAACTTGCATGCATCCCTACACAACATCTAATAACATCTTTTTGCTCATAATTAACATCAAAACATACCAATTTCAAAACCAAATCAACATGCACTAGCACCTCTCATTTCATTTCACAACTTAGTTCACATGGAACAGCAATTATGCATCAAAAATCACCCCAACACCCTACATGCAACCACAATTACTTGCATGTAGGTTCCAGCCAATAATTCATAGCATTTCTAACAATTTTAACCACAAAAACATATTCAAGTAGACATACAACTCAGGTTAGTAAGATTATTAAACTTACAACTTTCTCCGGCTATGAATTAACGTCTCAAACCACCTACAATCATATTTAGCTCATTCAATTCAAAACTGAAAGCATGCAAACTGGAATTCACAATTCAATTACGAAATAAAGCTTACCACAAGCTTAGACAATCCCAAACAACTCTCCAATCCCAGCAATTAGCTCACAAATTCAATCTAGCATCAATTCTACACTTTCTCTCTCTTGTTCTTCTTTTCTCTCCTCTCTCTCTCTCTCTCGCTCTTTTTTTAAGCTAAAATGAAGAAATGAAGGAATTATGAAATCTCAGTAAGTATTCTTTTTTATATACCTTACCGGACAAAAACCATTTTGCCCCACAAAGTTCTTACCAAGTTTAAAAAAAATCCCATTTCCTTCAACTTTCCAATTCAACCCTCAATTACTATTCCAAACTTATTTTTCTTTCAATTTGGTCCTTCCCATTAATATATCGATTAATAATTCCGAATATTATTAATTAATCAAAACGAAAACGGACGTCACATCATGGCTTTGCTTATCAGTTGTTATGACTTATGTGGTGGATTAATTGTTGGTTCAGGTTAGGCTACTGTAGTAGCTGCTGTATGTTTAGTTTTTTTGATTCAATGGGGACAACTTGTTAGTGGAATTTGACCCTAAAATATTTAAATTTTCCTAAGGGCTATGATGAATTTTCACCACAACTATTTACATGATATATAACTTGAGTTAAATAAACAACTAGGGTAAAACACTGATTTATTCAACTTTCATTGAGTAATCAGTTGCATTTTGCAAGCTGTTTGTGAAATTCAAGTTTCATGCATGAAAAATATCTTTCTGAGCCCTTGCAGTTTTAAAATTTTCCGCTCTTTTTCAAATTTTAAAATGTTTACAAAATTCACTTTCATTATTCTGTCTTGCATTTAATTTTCCTTCCTCTTTCCGATTTCTATATAATGTATAATGTATTGTGTTGTAATTTTTGTACAATTCAATTTTGTTTGAACTATTGCTCAGCTAGCTGATGGAATGGATAATGCAAGTGTTCCTCTGCTTCTGAAGTTGGATTTGGAACTCATGTTGTGGCTGCTAATTGGTTTTATGCATAATGTGATGTATATGTTATTGCATAACTTGCATATAATTTTGTATGTTTTGAGGCTGCATCTCTATTTTTTGCAATGTATGCAGCCAGTTTGTTTTGTAATTTTAATTAGTACAAATAGGCCAACTCTTAGAACTTAGGCTGAGAATTTAGGATTAAAATTTGCCTAGCAGCAGTTGGTTATTTTTTGATGTAAATATTACATCAAATGCATGTAGTTTTACAAATACAAATTGTATGCATTTTGATGTAAAACCATTCTTTTGGATAAAATTCCATAAAGTAACTGGATTTCCGATCAAATTAGGCCTGTTTTTTGGGTTTGGCCCAAAACATCGAAAACCGTTAAACCAAACCTTAAAAACCGTTCAAACTCGGTTAACCGAACCGTAAAAACCGTTGAAAAATATGCTAGGTTCGGTCCTCAATTTATATTAACCGAAGACCGATCAGTTGGTCAAAATATGTAACCGAACCGACCGGACCGATCCGATACTCACCCCTACACTTATTTCTCCCATTGCATATTAATTTTGATTGTCACATCTTATTTTCATCAAGGAGAAGAAAAAAAAATTGACTCACTGTTTAAGTAGGGATTATTTTTATCATTATCTTTCTAATAAAAAAAAATATCTATTGCATATGTTTTACTTTTATCTTAAAATGAAATTCTAAACTCTCATTTGAATAACTCCTCTCTTCTTTTACTTTTTTAAACTCTATTTTTCTTTTATATAAAAAAAAACATAAACTAAGCTACAATTTTAACTATAGAGATTGAGTATTTCTTACGCTTGCAGTCGAGAAAGAGCGTTTCTTGTCTTTTAAGGCGAAGAAATACTATTGCGTTTAAAACTCTGAATTAGAATTAGAAAGGCTATTATAGGAGGCTTAATATAGATTATAGAAGTAGGTTTTTATGTAAATTGAATCTCCAATCGGTCAGTATAAACACGATCACGAGCGCATCATTGTACACGCGTCATATATATGTTAATAAAAATTCTAAATTTATCTTTGTTTTCAACACCTTAACTCCAATTACCAAGCTTCGGTTTTTATCCCCATAGATCTCCAGGTTGATTTTTAGTTAACGCTCCGGTTAAGGATTTTGAATTCAAGCTGAGATCGAAATCTTTTTCGTGTTACAAGTTATGGCGAGCAACATTAATTTACCATAAACCCCAAATTATTAAAGATTTAAGGGAAGAATTCACCAAATCAAACAATCAAAAATTTGTATTTCTTTAGCATATTTTGTGAGCATCAAAATATTTGAAGGGCAACATTTAAGTTTTAAAATAATTATTTTAGTTAAAAAAAATCAAATAATTATTATTTAAAATAAACTTTAAATTTAATTAGTTTTTAAAAATCGTAATTTAAATCGAAACTGAACTAAAAACACTAAAACTAAATGAAGCAGAATCGAATTCAAATAATTTGGTTTAATTTGATTTTTATGGGTGAGGAGACTGAACCGATCTGCGCTGAACCTGCTTAGAAGGAAATATTTAACTTGTCTGCGTGGAAGTAAAGATCGGGCATTCGCAAAAATCAATCTTGTTCATATTTTTGCCTGTAGTTGAATTATGGTCCCGTCTTCATTAATTTATTTAGCGACTTGGACAACCAGTTTTAATCCAAACTTCATATCAATATACAACTAATTATTTTGTTTCTTATGGTCCTGTCTTCATTAATTTATTTAGCGACTTGCATAACCAATTTTAATCCAAACTTCATATCAATATACAACAAATTATTTTGTTTCTTCTTGGCAGATAGACAAACTACTGCTAAAAATTAATGCGACATGACTGCCAGCTTGCAATTTGTATCCATTTTCTCACTCTTAATAAGAGAATATATATTTTCGATAAAACATTATAAAAATGCTACTAACATTTTAATCTAATTTTAAAAATAATTTCGACAACTTTTTTAAGATTTAAAACTAGACTTGATATTTTAGAAAATAAATAAAAATAACTCTAACCCTTGAGAAAAACTGTAATATATTAGGCGAGAAAATTTTTTAATAATGACTATTAAAAAAATATGAAATTAATAAAAAAAAAAAGTCTACCTTTGGAGTTTTAATACTTTTAATAAATAAATTAAATCTATAAACCGTAAACTCAAGTATATTAGTAAAACGTTAATTATAAAACTAAAAGAAAGACGTTAAATTTCTACAATTTAGTATTATTAATACTAAATTATAGAATGGTTAGTAGTTTTGAGATTGAGAAATTTATATATATTATGTGTTTCTGAATATGTGTTTTACTCTTCGTGGTTACCCATTTTACAAATTATATATTATGATATAATTAAGTTTTTCTATTAAAGGAGATCGATGATGGTCGAACCCCATATACTAATAAAATGAGATTGAAAAAAACTTCAAATGAATAATTGAAATATATTAATTGTTTAATTTTAATTTTTTTTTTTTACAAATTAATGACATACCATTGTTCAAAATTAACAAAATTTAAATTTTAGACATCAAAATTATGTTCTTGTCACAATTTAACAATGAAATGATCTAATACATAATAAAAATTATCTTTTTAAAAATTAAATAAAAATAAAATTTTAACAATTTTAAGTTATAAAAAATTAACAAAAATTGGCTTAAGTGATTAAACACTTATCAAAATGTTTGTCATGTTTAAGAACCTGCTATGGTATTATAATTTTGTGGTACTAATATCTTGTACATTTTTCCGTGAAATTTATTTCTTTAATTGTACATTATTAATTTTAAAACTTATTTTTCAAAATAATACTATCTCCTGAGTTTATAATATACTCCATCGATCTTTATAAAATAATTTTAAAAATTATTTATATAAAATAATAAAAACTTTAAACATTTTGACATAATAAGGCTCATATTTTCAAAAAAAAAAAAAACTCATGTTTTAGTTTTGATAAATTAAAATCTGAACTATTTACCAATAAGTGTTGGCCTAGTGGTTAAACACTTGAACGCTTGATGGAAAGTAGAGCTCAGGTCCCCGCCTTTGCTGGGAGAGCGATAATCGGGCGTCTGACCCCTCGCTGTGAATGTAGTTCGAGTCAAAGACTAAGACAAACCATAGAAAGACAACCTATCAAAAAAAAATCTGAACTATTTTTTTTTTCGATTTCATGCTTACTTTTAATTTTGATTTGTGATTTCACGTGGTTGATAAGACACATAGACTTCATATCTTTCTCACTTTCAAAATAAATATTAATTTTATTATTAAAAATTTTAAAACAAAAGATGTAATTTCAATAGAAAATGCAACTTGAGTTTGAAATTGCTAAAAAATAGTAACTGGAGCTTAATTTGCTAAAATTGAAAAGTTATACCGATCGTTTTCAGATGTTGAAAGTTCAAGTATTTTTATAAAAATAATCTTAATTTTAATATAGAATGTTTTTTAGATTAGGATCGAGGGAGTTTTTTTTTTTTTTTAATTAACTGTCAACGGATAAAATTTAAATGGTAAAAACATCTCATACCATTAAAGGTGTTCCAAGACTCTCTCAACTTGGGAGTGTTCTTTCCCTCTTATTCTTGAAGCTTTGGCTGTTAGAGAAATATGTTTATTAGGTAGATATTAAGAGAAGCATGTTTGTCACGTTGCCCTCTTCTCTATTAGTCGAAAAAGAGAAAATCGACATGCGATTGAAGCAGCAATGGCTTACTTGAAGCAGAAGTTCAATTTTTTTTTTAACCGTTCGATGTCTAGACACTGCCGACTAATCCAAAAAACACTCTCCATAAATTTTTGAATTAGCAGTTGCGTTTTGTAAAGGTGGATGATAACCCCGGTCGTCGGTCTTTTTTTTCTTTATTTTTTTCATGTAGTTAGAGAGTCTTCTGTCTAGTATTGGATAGCCCACAGTTTGGCTAAAAAGAACCTTCTCTGATGACAATTTCATCAACACTCGGCCCCAAATCAAATGGTAAAAACAAACTCAATATCATTTATGTAAATCAACTTTAAAGATAAAGTTGATGAAGAAAACTTCTCTTGTTTGGCCTTTTGACTTTTCTGGCAAGACCGAGTCCAAACCAACCATCGTCCCAATCAAATCCATATTTCATCGTATCAAAAACTCTACACAACTTAGAGCCTTAACAATGGCACTAGCCGTGTTGCTTTAAGAATCTCAGAATGCCTCCAAGTCTCCAATCTTATTTCTACTATAAATTCATCCATCTCATCACTTAAAAGAGGGGATCAAATCCCAAATCTAGTATAAGGTCGTACAATCATTTATTTACTTACAAATACTCCTAGGTAAAAAGCTGCATCTATCGTATTTGTGTTACATCGAATACTAATAACAATTTATAATCAGCTCAACTCAAAGTTCAGAAGGTAAATTTAAAGAGATTCTTTATTTTTTTCCTTTCCATTAGGGGAGAAGAGAAGGTAAAAAGGAACAGCGAGCGTAAATTGTGTTTTTATTTTCAGAATATTTAAATATAATTCTTGCTTAACAATGAGTTGGTGCTTCATTAGTTAAAAGCATAATTTATATTTGATAAAACATCCAAACACAAATACAACATAATTCATACATACATTCAAAAAATCGCCAATTATTAAAATAAAAGTTAAAACAACTGAACGGGGAATTTTTATAAAATACAACCATTGTAGGTACAACGGTTGAATCTGGACCGACAACGGTCGTAATATATAAAAATCCACGAAGGGGTTCAATCAAGAATCTGAACCTTTTGGTACTAAGAATTTCTAGTACCGAAACACCCGAATAAATAAATTGGTAACAAATTAGATCAAATCACTCTCCTTATCCAAAGGAAAGGATGTTATTTTACTTGGAATGAAAATGCATCGCACAAATGAATCGTAACACAACAACAAAGCACAAGCAAATGATCGATAAGCGGAGAGAATGAGTACAAAGATCCGTTGGATAGCACAACACTAGTATCTGGCAAATCTAAACCATGCCATAAATGATTCCTCAAACATAATAATAGTTATTCATAAACTAAGCTAAAAGGCAAACTGGTTTCAAGTCTAGTTCTGAAAACCAATAAGGCATTATACAACAGCCCATGGCAGCGAACAACTGCAACCTTAAGTAATGCTTACCAAAAGCATAGGACCTGCCCGTTGCATCTTCACTGGTCAATGTTTTTTTGCTATT
>CANXYA010181800.1:0-10165 GCA_948193465.1 Acalypha hispida
ACCATTTCTTAACAAATCTAACCTCCATATCCACTTCTCGAAATCATGACACAAACATTCCCAAGGAAGATCAATATCCAAATGGCAAAGGGTGCATTCTAACCATTTGAAATGGTTCTGTAACAATTCTTAAAGTTGAAGCCTTGGTAGGGAATTTGAACGTTTCCCTGCATGTTCTTTCTATGAAACAAATATTCTTGATGGTAGACTGCAGAAAATTGCCGTCCTTCAAAAGTGTTCCGGTCACCAAGAAGCAAGACGGAAGGAGCATTATGAGGCAATTTCACAGTTATGATGCTGCCAGAGCTTTCCAATCCATCCGACCTTTAAATTTCTTATTTCCTTACTATTGCATTATTTCCATGGGCATCTCATAATTGGATAACGTAAGAATATGCACTGTAGAGCAAACTAACTAGGTTAGGATGACTCTTTCTACTCCTTTAAAATATGATAATGAGACATTAAACCCAATCCAAGTCCAACCTTGAACCAAATAGACCATGGATCTGATATTAGAATCCAATCACATGACAAAAACACTTTATTAGGCACATCTGACAACCTTCCTACACCTCAAATGTTGCACCTCAGTAGTCAATTTCACACAAGGCATCGTATGAAAATTTCCAACATAAGCTATGGACCAATGGAAGTTTTGAAATGGTTTAGATGACAGCCAAACTTAAAATAACAATCAAAATGATGGTCCCATAGTACAATAAGAGCGGCAGGAATTTAAATTCTAATATCATAGAAATCGCATTCCAAAGCTGCATGCAACCTTCCAGCCATACATTGTCCTCAGAAGAAGTCCACTAATAACGTTTAGAGCTAGCAGCTTCTCAAAATCATACATCACACAACACAATGAATAGAATGAAAAACAAGTAACTAAGACATAGACAGGCATTGGTTGAAGGCACTCATTAATTCTAATAAAAATAATGATAATAAAATTCCCCATCAGAATCATTGCAATGGGCCAATGCAACAGATGGCTTTATCCCTACCTAAATACTTAAATTCAATATACAGTAAAACAATCGTACACATAATCGCAAGTTCTAATTCTTACAGATGAACAAAAACATAACAAGTGCTACAAAATCAAAAAAGTACAAACAAAAAGTACCTGCTTCAGCTGATGATTCGCCATTTTGCAACAGAGACTTAGCCTGCAAATTCGGACTCAGCTCCCTCAAAAGCCCACTGCTACTATCACTATTACTATTAACATTCATCATTCTACTCTGCCCAACAACCTCCTTCTTCTGCCCAGAACTCAATCCTCCATCACCACTAGGCCACGAATGATTACTCAAACCTTTAAAACTAAGAAAACTTTCTTGTGGTAAAGGACCTGATCTTGTCTTAATCTTATTTAAACCTAAAGATGATGCTAAAATCGGCGAAACTGAAGAAGCACCACCACCACTAGATTCTTTCTCTTTCACAACTTTCAAATCCGGGACATTACTACTAGCATTACTAACAATGTTCTTAGTATTACTAGCATTACTAACAATATTCTTAGCAGTACTACCACTATTGCTCTTCGAATACGACGAAGAGAGAGACGAAAAAGATAACATTTTGGGTGATTGAATTCCAACTTTATCTTTATCTTTCTTCTTCCCACCACTATCTTTAGGTGTTTCGGGTCCGGATTTCGATTTTTTCTTATCTGATCGGATCGGAGAATTAGACCCAATGGATCTTGGACTATTAGATCCATCAGGGCTTGAAGTATCAGATTTTTTAGAGGAAAAAAACAGTTTATTCTTGAAAACCATTTTTACAAATTAGGTTATAAATTTTTTTCTTTAAAATTGATTTAGAGAAATTTTTTTGGTTCTTCTTTGCAGCCCAGCAGAGAAGATGCAGGGCTGCTAAAAGAGTAACATTGAAATGGAGATTCTAGAGAGAGAAAGAGAGTGAAAAAAGAGGGAATTTGAGATTCTAGAGAGAGAATTTGAATTGAAGTTGAAGAAAGTGGAAAAGAAAAGAGACAGAAAGAGAGACAAAGAAAGAAAGCAGCGTTCATTTACTGTCTTTGTGGTGCTTCGCGTGGAAAGCTGGTAATGCTTTGGTGAATAATTAACAAACTTTGAATTTTTTTTTGGTTAAAATAAAAAAAATATAATAATATAAACTTTTCCTAAAAGAGAAAATTATTGGAAATTCATGATTTATATATAATTCTATTTATCAAATAATAGTAAGCTTTTGATATAGTACAAATATACAATAAATTAATAATTTCAAATTAATAATTTTTTTAGTCTAAATAAAGTTCGATAAATTAATAATTTTGATTAAATAATACATTTAATAAATTTTGTAAATTCTATTAATTAATTTGAATTTTATTGTATTTTATGTTAATTAAATATAAAATTAATAATTAATTATAAAATAAAATATTTAAAATATCTTTAATCCATTTAATATTTATAATTATATAATTTGTTGCATCAGAATATGGTCCTATAAACCTTTTATAATCCTCGATTCTTACTCTGAAAATGAAAAAAAAAACGAATTTTGACATAAATTTAATTATTGTTGTACATGTTTGGTTTAAGTTTCCCATGCTTTTAAGTATCCCTAGCTTTCTTGGGAGCATTGGAGTCTCAAATCTTTGAATGTTATCGCAAGTATCATTGGTGAGTCTTTGTTCTCAAATTGGTGCACACAGGAAAAGTCAAAGTTATACTATGTCAGAGTGTTGACGAATATAAAATTATATGACTTTTTTCTTGACTATATAACATTGGAGGAGAAGGATGGTACTCATAGGAGAAGATTGGTCACTCATTTATAATGTACAAGAACCGAGATGGTAAAAAAGACAAGTGTGTTTAGGTTGCTAAGAAGTCGATTAACTCCAATTTTGTGGAGACAAAAGAAGTATCTTAAGTAGAGTCTAGCGTGGAGAAGCCTATAATGGATTATGTGAATGAAACTCCAACTGATAAAATATGCAAGGTGATAATTCCACTACTCATGATAGTGCCCAAGAGAATAGAGATGAGGATGAGGGTTTCCAACTAGTTCTGAGCAGTAAGAAGAAGTGTTTAGCTACAAGTAAAAGTGTTGTCAAAGATTTAACTAGTGGTTACAATTATAGTACTAAAAATGCTAGTATGGTTAGAAATAACTTGCTTTCTAGTCAAAGTTCTATTGCTGGGAATGAAATTAAAGTTAAGAACCCAGGCTTTTTGACAAACAATAATGATTTTAACATAGAATATTAGGGGTCTGCATAATCCCTTAGAGCAAAATGAAGTTCAAACTATGTTGCATAATAAAAATATACTGGTAGTTGGGCTTATAGAAATAAGGGCTATAAAAGCCAATAAAGATAAAGTTTAGGAGAGTATTAACTTGCCTAATAGAGTTGGGTAGGATTTTCCAAGTATGACCATGCTAAGGTAATCGTCTTAAAGAAAACATATCAATTAGTTCATTGTCAGGTTACTTAAGGCAATATGGTGTTTGTGTGGACTTTAGTTTATAGGATTAACTCTTTTGAGTTAAAAAAAAAAAGCTTGTGGAATTATATCATTAATTTGGGTAGTAATATTGATATCCTTTGGGTTGTCCAAGGGAATTTCAATGTTGTTGTGAGTGTTGATGATGTGTTTGAAAGCTCTTAGCTTGATATGGTTCATATAACTGAGTTTAAGAATTGCTTAGAATTTGTTGGCTTATCTAAATTATGTTACAAAGGATGAAAATTTACTTGTACTAATAAACATAATGGCCCTTCTCGTATATGGAGGAGGCTTGATAAAGTTTTATTTAATATTGAGTGGAGTGAAATGTTTATTGCTTCAACTGCCTCTCTTATGGAGTTTCTAGTCACTCCCCAATTGTGGTTTCTCTTAATTTGTGCAGCAGGAGACCTTATGGAAGGTTCAAATTCTTTAATGGCTGGGCTACTTGCCCTAATTTTCTTTCCATTGTCAAGAAAAAATGAGATAAAGATTACTCTAGTCAAGCTATGTTTAGTGTCACTTAAAGATTTGAAAAGCATTAGCCAAAAGCTTCATAAGTTGAATAAATAATTACACTCTAATATTTTTGCCCATGTTATTTTTTAGTTATAATGAACTAGATAATAGCCAAACTAGGTTGCATAATGATCCCAATAATGTTTGTCTTATGAATCTAAAAAAGGAACAGCTAAGTTTATAGTTCTCTATTCGAATGAAGAAAGCTTCTAACGCTAAAAGTCACATATACAGTGGGTCAAGCCAGAGGATGCTAACTCTATCACTAAAAGTCACATATTCAGTGGGTCAAAGCTAGGGGATGCCAACACTAAATTTTTCCATAATAGTGTTATAATTGAACAAGCTAGGAACCACATCCCCAATATTTAACTTGTAAATGGACAGGTGGTTGATAATGATGAGGAAATTCTTTTAGAGTTCACTAAATATTTTCAAGGCATCATGGGTACAAAAGGTATGAACAAAAGACATATTGACTTGAGTATAGTAAATAACAGTCCTATTGGGACAATGGATGATGCCACTACCCTATCTTTACCTATTAGTGAAGAATAAGTGAAGGATATTCTATTCTTTATTATTTCGGATAAAGTAGGTGGCTCTGATGATTAAAGCTATTTTTAACACCTATGTTTTAAAAATATTTCTTAGCATATCATTAAAGATTAGTTGATTAAAGCTATTCGAGATGTTTTTTAAATTGGCAAGATTCTTAAAAGCATTAATAACATTGCGCTTATGATGATTCCTAAAGACCCTGATGCTAGCTCAGTTCATGATTTTTCATCAGTAGGTCATGTTGTAAACAGTGCCGGTCAACCTTGTTTCTTGATATATTTGAAGGTATAGCATTGGAATTTGGCATATTCCTTTAGTGGTTTCCTAGATAGTTATATCAATTATGCGTGAGTTTAGTTTCAAATCAATCCAATGTCAATTGTTAGGTTTTGATTTTGTATATTCCTTTTGTTCTCTTCATCCCCCTCAAACTAAAAGCTTGAGCTAATGAGTGATCAACTATACAAATTTTGATAGTATTGATTTTGATTTTGGAAAGAAGGGTTTTCAAGCATAATTATAATTCAAACAAATCTTCACCCCTTTGTTGGAAAATAAAGCAATATCAAAAAGTGATGAACTAGAAGCCTAATTAGTTGTAGTTTTTTTTACTTACAGGTCGTGATTCATTTTTAAGTTTCATAGTTTAAGGACTTATAGGTCTTTATTTTTCTTTCTTCATAGTTAAAGACTTATAGGTCATGATTTTTCTTTCTTCATAGTTTAGGGACATGTTGGCCCTTTGGTTTTTTTTTTTTTTTTGTAGTTTAGGGACTTGCTAATCCTACATAGGAACACCTCCCAAGGGATGAAACCATGGCCTTCCCAATAACACAGTGATTGTCACTGGGATTTCAATACCACAAACTCTACCATACTATCCATTCCTTTAGAAGTATCTGTAGTAGTAAAAGTTCCAATAACCGGGCGAACTGAATTGTCATAAGCCTTGATCATTTGTCCCAAAGCACTCAAGTCCTTGATTCTTCTTGAAAACAAAGACAGCATCTTCAAGGGACAAATGATGGCAGACCCATCATCCACCATTACTCTTGTGACCTTGGCATCCTCCACAATAGCAGCAATATACAATGGCTTAGTATGATTTCTTCCTTCTATAGGTAAATCAGCATCAGCAAAGGATACCATGTTATCAGAAATGGCAGTAGAGCCCTTGAGAGAAGCCACTACATCTTCCGGTGTTGCAAGAGCAAAAATAGTGATTTTAGACAACGCATCCATGATAGCTTGGCGACAAGCCTTTAATCCCATAAGCATATCCCAGATGCTAACAGTAGCCTGAGTCCTCTTCATCTGCTTAACTATTCCATTTTCTTCCACATCTCCTTGACTCTTTTCTCTCCTCTGCCCAGAACTATTCCCATTCTTATCTAAACTAGAATGCACTCTACCCGACCTAGTAACAGCAGCAAATTCCTTCTTATACAGATGATCTTGACTAGGGAAAGCCTCAAGACCAGGAAACTCCTTTTCTAATAACAACTGAGCTACACGAACCTCCTCATCTACTGAATGGTACTAAATATCCACAATATTAATCCGAGGGCTACCCAATCCTATGCTCATCTCACGCAGTACCTCCAAGACTCCCTCGTTTCCAGAATTCAACCTAATTAAATCCTCAAAAATCTTCTCTTCATACAACTCTCTTTTTGAAATAATGTCGACACTTTTAGGCGAAACATTTTTATAGCTAGGCAATGAATTGTTACCTACAATGGGCTTGGATCTCTTCTCCGGATCTTCAAGCTCTCCATTGTCAATCATATCTTGGATATGATGCTTAAAGGTACGATTATTGTCGGTATGGTGGCTCATTTGTAAATTATTCAAATAACTACCAAGAGGCAAAGTAATAGGATCTTTCAATGGTTTCATCATATTTGTTCCCCTCAATCTTTTGAAAACAGTAGAAAGTGGTTTTCCAAAGTTGGAAATTTCCCTGAGGGTGTATTCACCACATGCACATCATTTGTTTTAACGTTACTAGAGGCATTATAACCTCCACCAGATCTATTATTCCTATAACCACCACTACTGTTTCCACTAGGAGTAGCTTCCTTCTTAGCTTGCATTTCTTTCTCGACCTTCAATCCCACCTCATTGACGTCATTGAAAGTATTCAAGATCTGGAACTTTATTGCCACCTTTTAGTTTGGAAGAGCTCCCTCTATCAGCTTATTAACCATGTTAGACTCATTAGGTTTTTGCTTCACCATATTAGCTTTCTACATCCACCTCAAGTAGTAATCATTGAAGCATTTATTAGGTTTCTGTTTCACCACTTTCAAATCAGCCATAGTAACTTGAATGTTTGCGATGTAGCCATATTGTTAAACAAACTCTTTTTCCATTGCATCCCAATCCTTCTTCACAGTAGGGCTCAAACTATGGGACCATCAAGGTAATATCCAAACATCATAACTACCTTTTCCATTAGCAGAACCAAATGAGCCATCACATGTAAACAATGTTGAGCATGCACTCCTGTATTTCTTGTTCCCTTATATTTGGACATTTTTGGCATCTTGAAATTTGAGGGCAGTTTCGAATTATTATACACAACATCTTTATATGACAAATTAATTCCTTTAGTCTTCTCAACCACTTTATCTTTCATCATGGACATCTCAGACTCCATTTTCTTCTTCTATGAATCATGATCATCCTCCAACTTGGGCATTTTAGGTTCATCATCAAACAATCTTCTTGGAAGAAAAGCCTCCTCAGTCTTCTTCTGTTGACCATAATTCTCACCCTCCAGGACTAGCTCCTTAAGGGCTTCTCTCAGTCTATTGACCACAGCAGGAGATGACATTGCATTCATAATCATCTCTTGAAGGGCTGCAATATCAATCATATTTCTAGTATTTTTAGCCATCTCGAAGTAGCTTGAACTAGGGCTTGAACTGGGTGCGGGGGTTGAAGGTATAGCTTACACATGTGACACAGGCAGACGGAAGAGATTCTTTTCACCATGTTTCCAAACTGGCTGATTTATCTTTGCAAAAGAAACTTACCCCAATCAATAAGGAGCTAAAAATGGTATGTATGCATGAATGCACATGAGGTTAGTATGCAATAAGCACAAGTAGCAAGCAACGCTATATCTCCACGTAGTCGTCCCAGTCTCTCTTCTAGGGATCTTGGTTTAATCTAAAGCCAATAGACGACAATAGATTCGCTCTCATTTTAAGCACATAAATTAACAATGATACATGCCTTTTCAAATGACTATAAACATATAAATTTTAATAATAGGAGCTTCATGCCTTGAAATTTATCCACATTTTCATTGATAAAAGCACATCTAACTTGCATTACATTTGACATCATTTTTTCAAAATTCTCTTTTTCTTTGATTTTTTTCTTTTTTTATTACATAATTATCATATATAAGAGAAAATAAATGGCCTATTTTGTGGATAAATTTTGGTAGCATTTCGGCTGTATTTTGACATACAACAAAATTTGAAAGGGTCTATATCATTGTTAAGTAGTCTTGGTAAATCCTAAGGAAAGTAACTAAGTCATTACGTGCAGGTTTTAGTCAAAAGGGTAAGGAGTTGGTTCCCAAAAGCAAGCACTATTTCCATTCACGAACCATGCATCTAAGACCTAGTAGGAATACCAATTTATGCTTCTGAGTGTGGTTGGCCCATTACACCCCAAATACCCAAGCGAGGATATAAGTGAATGCAATAGACTCCATAGGGCTATAAGGATGAAAAATGGTAAATGCAATTGAGGTAGTAATGCAAGCCTAATTATAATTTTAAAGTCAATAAAAACGCGAAAGGCCGTATACCACTTGAATATTTTAGTTTGTAAACTAAAATTGTCCCCAGTGGAGTCGCCACTGTGAGCGAGTCAGTTTTTGCCGCCCGTCCAGTTCGGTACTCACCATTATACATATAAATATGCCGGTAGACAACCTAGTGGATTGTCAACCATATCATAAGATGGTAGGAGTCGCCAAGCGTGCTGACCATACACTGAAAAAGGTGTAATATGGCCCACAAGTGTCTAACCTATTCAACTCATCATAAGATTTAGATCTGGTTTACAGACCTAGTATTCAATGCATTTTACTAGTTATTAAAACCATAATTAAACTGTTATTTAATACATTTTACAAGTAATATTATAATTATTACATCAAATTCCTATTATACAATCTAACCAACATAATCACAAAATTAATCAAGCAAAATAAACCCTAATCTTACCAAACCAAATCTAGGATAAAACCCTCAATTAACTCTGTACTAGCCTCTAATCACCTGCATAAAATACTTCATAACATACAACAAGTATTCTATAATATTTCATGCATAATACATATTAATAAAAAAATGAAGCCATATCATATAAACCCTAAATCTAGATTATACAAAATTATCTTCCTATGTCTAGACACATTTTAAATCTAACTAGCCAATTAGACATGCAATTTAATCAAATTAATTACCCTAAATATACTATAATTCAAAACCCTAATTTTATTAATCAAAATTACATAATACAAATCAAAGCAAATTAATTCATACTTATGTTCTAGATCAAATTAATTTATTTAACCAATTAATAATCTAATTTAACATGCAAATCTACCTAAAAACATATTTAAATTAATTAAATAATTAAACCTCTGACTGATCTAATTCATTTTTAACATAAATCAACATATAAAATACCAATTTACATGCCAAATTTATATATCTAAACATATAACATCATTTCATACGAATAAGGCATAAACTAATGTAAAAATCACATAAAATAGCATTCGATCATAAGAATACAAACAAATACATATTTATGCTTAGAAAAATACCAGGAATATTCACAATTGAGAAACATCAATAAAGAATGCCGAGAGGGGAATTGGCAATCCTTATTGTCGGCTAAGGTTCCAATCGACAATGGGGACTGTTGATTGGTCCCCAACAGCTGCATTACCTGCTTTATTTTCACGTTAAATCCACAATCAAAACCAACTAATTTTTACCAAATTTCAATGCATTCGAACAGAATAACATGCAAAATGATGATTTTAACGAAAGAGACCCTTAGAAATTACCTTTTGGGTGATTAAATGATAGCAAAATGGTGTATAAAAATTAAGATCTAAGCTAAACTAGCCTAAAGTTGCCTCACTTTTCTCTCGAATTTAAGTATTTGCTCTCGTATTTTTTTTGTTCTTTTAACTAGTCTCAACACATGAGAATCTTAATTAGGGTTCTGGCTCTTGAAATGATGTATATTTATAGAAGAAATGACCTATAATAGATGGCTAGGATCACTTGCTAAACTAGCTCTTATTTTAAAACCATTTAAGGGCTAAAATTTAATTTAGTGATGTCACTCAAATAAATAATAACCCTTAGATGTGCTGACATCAACTTAGATTAAAATAGGTTCGATTAGAAAAATGTAAAGAAATAGCTAAAATCTAACAAACTCAATTGGCAATGAGGATTGCCATTTAGGAGGTGCAATCAGCAATGCTCATTGCCAATTATCCTTTCTCGAGACAAAGCTCTACTTAAGCTTTAAAATTA
>CANXYA010189660.1:0-12056 GCA_948193465.1 Acalypha hispida
GAAGTTCACTCCTTTCCACCAAACTTTTCAAGTAAGGATAAGGTCGTTGAGGAGTGATTCGTGTCGTGTAGCATTTACGTGATCATCGTGCATTAGAGTCCTAAGGTGGAGGCAACGGTAATTGCACGTTCATGAGTTGTGTGTTGAAAATGCTGTGTTTTGAGCATGAATTGTGGTTGTAATTTTTGGATAATATGTTTGGAAGGATGCTAAATGTATTGAAAAGCATGTTGGTGATAAGTTTGTAGCCTAAAATGTGTTTATATGTTAGTTTGTATGGTTGTGATGGTTTTATGTATAAATGGGATGTTTGAATGAAATTTAGGTTGGTCTAAGTCCTAAATATATTTTAAAATGTATTGGTATGTTTTGTGTTGAGTTAATGTTGAGTTGTAGTTGAAATTTTGGTTGAAAAATTCGGTTTTGGTGCAGGGTAGGGAAAGGTCAAGCGACTTTCCTAAAAAGGTCGCACGACCTTTCGCTCAAACAAAATGGGGTGTTTTTTGGTGGCACAAGTCGCGTGACTTTTGTAAAGGTCGCACGACATTTTGCCCAGCTTGTTGTGATGTCTATGGTTGATGAGAAAAGTCACATGACTTTTCCCTTTTTCTTTCCGACGTTGATTTTTCATAACTTTTTCATATGATATCCGTTTTTAATGTTCCTTATATCGTTTTAAAGCTCGTTTCAAGTACTCTTCATGTATGACCAAAAGATTTTTAAACTTTATGAATTTAATTATTGTATTTTTCTACAAATGTTTATTAAATTACCATTTTAATATGAATTTGTCTTTTATAAGATCGGTTGTGACAAATATGGTTTAAGACCACTCAAAATTCCCACCACTGGTTCTGAGTTTACAACTATCTCATATGATGTAGACAATCATGAAGGTCTGTTTCCTGACTGAAATTTGAATTTGCGTTCATCATTGGTGTTGAACATTCAAACTATTTTTTGACTTTTTTCCTTCGCTTTGTTACAGATATGGAAGCATTCTTCCAAAACCTTAAGAAGGAAACAGGTGTGATAGTGGTTCCCGAAAAATATATGACAAGAGTGAAAAAGGAAAAAGAGAAGGATAAAGGAACAGAGAAAAATACTGGTGGCATCAACTTGGATGACTCGTCCCCTATCAAGGCCGTTCCTATTACAATGCTCTACCTCCCCCTAAGGTGAGCACCAGGAATACTAAGAGAAGCACATGAACATCTTCACCTTCTAGCAGCCCTGCTAAGAAGGCGAAAACCGTGGAGGGGGGTGAGTGAGATACTCAGTGAATGTGCTGCCCTTGATAGGGATATGGATGAGTGGATAGTGATGAAAACCCCTGATGCTTGGATGAAGGCTATTTCCCTACTTATACAGGTAACATTTTCACCAAACCCTTTGTGTAACAGCACTAAATGTCACCCCCGGATCTCCACTCCAAGAATTACAACAAATTACAGAAAATACGAAACATAAAAATAAAAATTTTGAATATAATTTGCAAACCTTTATATAGTATTCGAACCAAGCTTTAAAACGATATATGAAGCATAAAAATCCGAGTTCAAATGACAAAGATATCACAAAAATAAATTTCAAACAAACTTTTAAAAATAGAAAAGCCAACGATCGTTAGAAATTCATAACGATCGTTGCAAATCCCAACGACCAAAATCCCTTTTACATGAGCTCGTTACGAAGCTCGTAGAAACTGCTAGAACTTAACTCAATTAGAAGAAAATTTGGTAACGATCTAACAACGATTGTTGCAATCTCAACTATCTTAAAAAAAACTCATTACCAAAATCGTTGAACATTCTGCCCAAAACACATAAAATTTTCAAACAGCAACGAGCTCGTGCGACGAGCCCACGGTCATTGTAAACATCGCGATTTACCTCTTCCACAAAACCCAACGACCATTAGAGGAACAACGATCTCGTTGCTCAACCGCAATGATCGTTGCAGTTTTGCCGAAAACGAGAATCACAAGGTTAACAACCCAAAAACACCTGTTTTCAAAAACAATCTCACAACAACTCATTTCCAAACTCAAACATCAACTTAAATACATTACAGATTCAACATTCAAACATCAGAATACATATCTGATTACAAAACCACAATAATTCACTTAATTACAATTCATAAAGCTTAAAAGCTTAACATTCAAAAATATCAAAATGCAACCAAATGCCATGAGATATACCATTGGCCGACTTGACTTCAAATGCAACAGACACAGACCACATCTACTCTTCTACTACTTTATCTTTTCCTAGAAAAAAATAGTGGAAAAGGAATAAGCTTTCCAACTTAGTAATTTAAACATTATTATAACCATAAACTCAATCAAAATATATAATGCATATATGTGCACAATCTCATCACCAATCAATCTCCAACCAACAATTTCATATAATAAACATAGTCACATTTGGAATCCTAAATACTCAGAACATAACAGATTACACCTTTCCCCGGAGTAGTCAAATCACATACTTGGGACTTTCCCTGCCGCCTTTTGAGAACTTTCCCTGCTCTCATAATAACAAGGCTAGCCACATAGGCTACAACCAATTTCATAACTGTTCTGAGCATATAGAAAACCAAAAACAACAACATCACAAAAATCAACAACACAATCACAAGGAAGCACTCACAACCCTCATTTCAATTTTCATATCTCAACATGTATTTATAACAAATCATAATCATTATCATATTATCATAAATTCATCAATACAACATTCAATTTCACCATATCATATCATAAATATCAAACCCACATCATCAACACAATATTCAAATCATATGATTCAAAAGAAATTTATGATAATAATAACATTTAACTTACAACTAAACCCGAGATAAAGCTTTAATCCTCTTCTCTTCTTTCTACCTTTTCTTTTTCTTTTCCTCTCTTGATCTCTCTCTCTTTTTTTTCCTCTCTAGTTTTTCACTCTCTATTCTCTCTTTATTTTATTTTTTTCTCTCCTTTTCTTCTTCTGTTCTCACATTTTTCACCCAAAAACTAGCCCCAAATTCTTTTTAAAATCCCTAATCTGGAAAATTACTGATTTGCCCCTCAAGTTTGCTAATAGTTCAATTCAACTCATTTCTATCTAAAAGTTCCATTCTACTCCTTAACACATATTCTACACTAATAACTTCTATACTTATACTCAATTAACTATAATAATACTAAAATACAGAAAATTACGTAGGAGGACATCACACTAAATGCGTGTCTTGGTTGACCTTGGGCCTTCACACTGTTGTTTGTCCAACTGCAGGCCATGCAAGGAGTTTCCTATGTTAAGGAATTTTGTGAGAAAGCTTTGCAAGCAGCTAAACTATCTAAGGATAATGCTCTGTCAGCTAAGGCTAAGTTAGAGCAAGAAAAGAAAAACTTGATAGATTCTCAAGGAAAAGAGAAGTCAGAGTTTGACAAAAAAGTTGCTGATCTAGAAAAGCTTTTGCATGATCGCTCAACTAATTTGTAGGTCACCAAGGATAAGCTTCAGACTCAGGAGAAAAATCACACTGAGGACTTAGAGAAGAACACCAATATGTACCACAACCTCCTGAAGGGTGTTGTTAAGCTTTTTCGTGATGTAGTAAAGAAAGATGTCTTGGAACGTTGTCCTGACTATAATTTTACTGAGATCAACTCGCTTAATGACATGCTTTTGGCTAAGCAATGGCATGATGATCATGGCTCAGCCTCCCCCGAGTGCAGTGAAGATAACTCTAAAGAAGAGAGTGGAGATGACAAGGCTGAAGAGCAAGACACTAAAAAAACTGCCAACACAGATCACAACCATCAAGTTGATCAGGCCTCTGAAGCAGTTGCTGGTGTCCTCAAATATCTCAGTAGTGACCTCAATCTAGAAAGCCATGTCAAAGCCACTTAAAGGAAGCTCTCCCAGTAAACTTTGAACATTTCTTGTATGTTTTGTGAAGATGGTGTATTTTCCCATATGTTTGTGCAATTTGTGTCATATTCTGCCTTTTCTATAGGTTCGGGTTAAACCCATGCGAGCACAACCTATAGGTTCAACTGGCTCGTTCAGCAGTTGACCTAGTCTTATATGTTTCTGAATATTTTAACTTTAGTAAGTGTGATTAGTACTTGCCCAATGGCAGTATTCAGGTTTGAACCAATAAGTTGTCTGGCTCAAAATATACTATTCATTTATACAGGGCCTCGAACAAGTTCTTATCAAATCAAAGACGCATTGACCAACCTCTTATGATGAGGTACACTTTAGGGTTGTTGTTAATTAAATTTAGCGCACATACAAATTTAAACATAAAAAATCAACAAAATTCTAAAACATATTGATTTATCAATAAAATCGAAAAAGAGAAAAGCTCACCGAGGTACCTGCTTAGTCATTTAGGAAAAAACCCAATGTTAAATCAATTACATCACTTTTAGAGTCTCCAACCAAAGTGAACTTGTTCCGTTACATCAATATTTTAACCCTTAGGAGGTTTAACTCGACCACAAGAGTCATTCTAACCGTAGAGTTTAATTCCATGCTTACTTTAATAATGTACGTTTTAAAGCCAAACAACATATAAAAAATAACGAGAATAAAATACATGCATCATTTTGAACAAAAATATTCCTTTATCGTAAATATGAATATTCTAAAATCCTACTTTAACATAGTGATTCAAAGTTCATTACAGGAACAAGAGTATTCCAAAATCTAAAAAAAAATACCTCTAGAAATAGAGGATAAACAAAACAAAAATAGGAACAAAATGATCAACAGCGTTGTTCATCCTATTTGTTTTACAACTTGAGGGACACAACATCCCAGGTCCTTGGGATCACCTTGCCGTCCAATTCCTCAAGCTCGTAAGCGCAATGGCCCAGTGCTTCTTTGACCCGGATACGGTCCTTCCCACTTGGGCTCTAACTTAACCACACTAGCATTGCCTCTCCCAACTTCAGCATTTTCAACATAAGGTCGCTCGAAGAAAAGGCTTTTGGCTTAATACGCTTATTAAAGTACTTGGTTATCTGCCTACAATAGTGTTCAGCATGCACAGATGTTTGGTCCCGTCTTTCCTCCAGCACATCGTGGCATAACCTTTGTTCAAGCTGGTTAGTTTTATAATTATACTGTTGAACCCTGAGGCTGGGCATACTACTCAACGGGTATAACGGCTTCAGAGCCATACGCCAGTCTGTACGGGGTTTCACTTGTTCCTTTCTTTGGGGAGGTTCTATACGTCCAGACCACATTCTACAGCTCATCAACTCATACACCTTCCTTTAACCTCTTTTCTAATCCGTTTAACAAAACTTGGTTTATCCTTTCACTTAAACAATTCGTTTAAGGATGTTCAACAGAGGAGAACCTTAAGTTTATATGTAAAGCAACACAAAAATCTTTAAATTTAGTACAGTAAAACTGCTTACTAATATCAGTGATCAACACGTGAGGAATTCCAAAATGGTAGATGACTTCCCTGGTAAAGAAGTGCCTTGCCTTGGCCTCCATGATCGTTGAGACGTGTTCAACTTCAATCCACTTTGTAAAATGGTCAATAGCTATGATCAACCACCTCTTCTAGGCTACACTTACTGGAAATGGTCCAAGAATATCCATTCCCTACGGCGAAAAAGGGCAGGGACTCCCAATTGACTTCAACGGCTCTGGTGGTTGTCTAGGCACGTTGGCAAATTTTTGACAGTGGTCACACTTGGAGACCAACTCTGTAGCATTTGCACTCATTGTTGGCCAATAATATCCTAAAACAGATGCTCTCCTGGTTATTGCTAAAGCCCCTTCGTGAGCTCTGCAGATTCCCTCGTGAATTTCACAGAGAATATAATCTCCTTCACTTCTTATAACACAACTGGCCCATGGATGGCTGAAAGATGTTTTTTAGAGGAAATCGTCCTTGACGACATAAGTCGAGGATTTTCTTACAACCTTGACAGTCTCTTGCCTATCATCAGGTAGTTTTCCCTCTTTAAGTACTGGACAATAGGGGGTCTAACTCCTGAACTTCACAGAGCTCTTCTGTCTCAATGGTTGGTGCTTTTAAGTCTTCTTTTAATGATAATTTAGCAAACCTATCATTGAGTTCTAATGTTGCTTTGGCCATCTTATCAGCTTCTTGATTCTCTTCACGGTTAACTTGAGTGATGATCCACTCCACAAGTTATCCAGCTTTAGGAGTTGTTTAAACTTTAAAAGGTAATTAGCCATTACTTCATCTTTTACTTTGAATCCTCCTACAACTTGTTCTATCACAAGTTGTGAGTCACTGTAGATGGTCAAGAATTCAGCTTTAACCTTCACGATGAACCTAATTCCAACCAACAAGGCTTCATATTCTGCAATGCTTTTTTGTTGCTGGAAAGCATAATCTAGTTGCGTACTCCATCACGCCATGGTCCTTGTAGGATTACCCCAATTCCAGCTCACGTTTCATTCTGTGAACCATTAAAATGGAGTGTCCAAGCTATACGTTCAACTTGTTGAACCTCAGTCGAACCAGCCTTCTCTATAACAAAGTCTTCCAATGCTTGAGCCTTTAAAGCGGTTCTTGGTTCATAACAAATTTCATGCTCCCCAAGTTCAACTAACCATTGCACTAGTCTTTCTGAAGTTTCAGGTCGTTGTAAGGCTTTACAGAATGGTTGATCGGTTCCAACAACTATAGGATGAGCTTGAAAGTAATGCTTAAGTTTTTTAGTGTCATCACAACTGACAAGGCTAGCTTTTCCATCAGTGGGTACTTCATCTTTATCCCTTTAAGGGATCTACTGACATAATAGACATGTTATTGTTTAGTACCCTCTTCTCTAACGAGGACTGCAACAATAGTTTCATGCCTAGCAGAGATGTACAAGTTAATTGGGCGACTTAGAAGTTGTGGTGAACTGAGAAACTTCTTTAGTTCTTTAAAAGCTTGAATACACTCATCATCCCACTGAAACTTCTTTACATCCCTTAAGGCTTTGTAAAATGGTAAACAACATCACTTGGCTGAACAGGACATAAACCTAGCCAATGCGGTGACTCTTCCATTCAACTTTTGTATGTCTCTAATTATCTTAGGAGGTTGCATGTTCAACACTACATCTATTTTTTTGGGGTTGGCCTCAATCCCCCTTTCGGATATGAGAAAGCCTAAAACTTTACCTCATTTAACACCAAAAGCTCATTTATCTAGGTTAAGCCTCATTCCATAATGATTTAGCACTTCAAATACCTTTTCAAGGTCTTGTGGGTGGTCTTCTGCAATCTTACTTTTGATGATCAAGTCATTAACGTAAACGGCCATTGTTCCATCTTGGATCAACTGATGAAACATCTTGTTCACCAATCTTTGGTAGGTAGCACCTACATTCTTAAGACCAAAAGGCATTACCTCAAAATAGTATGTGCCTCGATCCGTGATAAAAGATGTCATAATCTTATCATTTTCAAACATGGGTATTTAGTGGTACCCTTGAGCAACGTCTAGAAAGCTATATAGTTGATGACATATGGTGGAATCCACCATCTCATCTATGTTTGGAAGTGGGTAGATATCCTTTGGACATGCCTTGTTCAAGTTAGTAAAATCAACACACATCCTAAACTTACCATTAGATTTTTTAACTAACACCACATTCGCAAGCCAATCTGGGTAGTGAACTTCCTTGATGAATCCAACTGATTCGAGTTTGTCTATCTCGTCAGAAATGGCTTTTTCTCTTTCTAGAATAAATCTTATTTTCTTTTTCTTAATAGGCTTAGCATCTTTGTACACATTTAACTTATGCTAAGCATCACTAAGGTTGATCCCTTGGATTTCCCTAGAATGTGTAGCAAATGACGATGCGTTTTGCTCCAATATATCTCTTACTTTAAGGTGTAAGTCTATGTTCATCTTTATACCTAGCTTAACCTCTTTGTGATTATTTAGCCTGACCTTGTTCAAGTCTCTAACGGGCTCTGCTTTCTTTTCTGTGTCCACCATATGGACTTCTGAATTATCTATGTGAAATGTCTCGCCTT
Organism: Acalypha hispida; assembly: GCA_948193465.1. Taxonomy (NCBI): domain Eukaryota; kingdom Viridiplantae; phylum Streptophyta; class Magnoliopsida; order Malpighiales; family Euphorbiaceae; genus Acalypha; species Acalypha hispida. Next base: position 8,031 of record CANXYA010189660.1, read on the forward strand.
TGCTTTTTGACAAGCTTACTACCTTATAACATTCCCTAGAAGCAGCCTAGTTACCATGCACGGTGACCACTCCATTGCTAGTTGGGATCTTAATGGTGAGATACCTTATAAAGGTAACGGCCCATATTTCAAACAATCAAGGCCTCCCCAGTATTCCATTGTAGGCTAATGGCATTTCAACCACATTAAATGGCACTATGCATGTGCTAGTTGCACCTATATCTAGGTTGCCTAGCTCAACCTCGAGGTTAATCATACCCATGGGTGAAATGGGTGCTCCTCCAATACCTGTCAAGGGTGTCCAAACAATTTTGAGGTCAATAGATGATCCCTTCATTGCTTTAAAGGTATCCCAAGTTATCAGGTTTACTGCATTGCCATTATCGATGAGTAGTTTTTTTAACCAAATAATTATTAATATTCACTTCTATCACAAGAGCATCATTATGAGGAAACTTGGTATTTTTTATATCTACCTCGTCAAACATGATTTCACGTGGCAAAGATGATTCTTGATCAATCAAGTTGATCACTTCCCTACGTTACCTCTTCTTGACTTTACGGGATTGCACTTCACCACCAAAGATGACATTGATGACCCTCGAGTCCTCTTTTTTCTTAAAACGATCATTAATGTCCCTTGGTTTACAGTCATCTTCATCTATTTTTCTCTTGTCTCCCCCCTGACTTTTAACGAAATTTAGCAGTTGACCAAAACAGATCAACCTCTGAATTTCTTTTTGTGAGTCCCATCACCTTTCTGCATCATGTTCATAATCTTCATGGAATTTACAGTACCTAGATTTGTCTTTGTTATCACCAGGTTTTAACTTCTTTGGATTCCCAATTTCTACCCCATTCTGCCTAATCCACATGAGAATTTGTGTCTTAGACTGCATTAAAGGGATGTGTGAATTACAGTCTTTCTTCCTAAAGTTAAAGTTGTCTCTAGGTCCGTTCAATGAGTTGTTTTCTTTAGGCTTTGGTAATGTAAAGGTGGGAGTATGATCAACACCCGTGTTCCTCAAAATCTTTTTGGATTCTTCGTGGTCAACAAATTTTTAAGCGATGGCCATCATATGGGAAAAAGGTAGATGGCTTTCTCATGATTAATTTATCCTAAAATCTCTCACAATGTGTGCCCTTCATGGCTGAAATTACTGTATCAAGATTTAAATTCTCAATTTGCACTGATTTCTTGTTGAAGGTTTCAACATAATCCTTCAACGACTCATTTTCACATTGAACACACTTCAATAGGTCCATGGATTCCTTCTTTTGGGGGATATTTCTTCAATATCTCTTTTTGAAATGTTTGCTAATTTGCCAAAAGTGGTAATAGAATTCTTAGGTAATTGAAAGAACCACGTTTGAGCCCCATCCCTTAGGGTTAATGAGAATACACGACAAAGTATGGAGTCAGACACGTCTTGTAACAATATAGCAGCTCTATATACTGCAATATGATTTTTTGGACAACCAACGCCAGTGAATATTGGGAGTACATGCATCTTGAATTTTTTAGGGAATTGAGCCGTTACTATGTAGTCAGCCAACGGCGAGCCTTACTTGCCTAGCTCTTCCTCATTCGACTCTCCCTTATTTTTCAATTGTATGAATTTTTTAGTAATCATCTTGTTAAGATCTTGAACTTGGACAAGGTTTTAAACTTGAGCACCGATGGTATTCTCATTACGGTTCAACTAGCACTCAAATTAGGCTCTCGGATTAGCAGCTGCTCTTCCATGAGGGTGTTCCTCAAAAGGGGCATCATCTTCTGCAGTAAGGTCCATAAGTCTTCTTCTCTCTACTAAACTGTCTGATGAAAGATCATATGGGCAGGACATAGCCCTTTTGATTGGTCTGTATCAAAGAGGTAAACATCTGCGTTAAACATGCTGATTGGGTTGTTCAACTGCATGACTTTGCCTTAAGGCGTCTTTGACTTCTTATTTAGTAGAGTTCTGGATCTCCTTCACTAGATCCGGATGTAAAATAGTACTTCTAGTTTCCTGCACTGGATTCTCTGTGTTGGCCACTTAGGGGGGTCATTACTTCGTTCAAACTAGGCATACGAGGTATGTTTTGCAACGAAGGATTATGAGGCACCCCTTGTGGCTCTAATGGTGGATAATAAGATTAATATCCAGAATATAGTGCATAATTCATATAAAGCGAATTATAAGGATTGTAACGTAGTGGAGTTTGAAAAGGATTATACTACTATGGAATTTAAGAGTTGTCCAATGGAGCCGAAACTCCTAGACGCAGTGACATAATTTCTAGGTTCAGATAATCCTACTCCACTAAAACTGGAAACATTAGATCTGATGGTGTTGGATACATCGACGCCGATAGTATTAGACACACCAGCTCCGATAGTATTGAACAAACTGCCTAGACCTATTACATGTGTTTGGCTTACGCCGCCGCTGGTTTCTTCACCTGTACTATGATTCTGACCATCTCCATCACGAGATGAAGCTGCTCTGGTCAGGTCTGCCATCTAAAAAAATCCTAAAAAAACACAATCACAATTTCAACGTGATTGAAATCACGAGATTTGACCAAACGTTTAGATTTTTCGAGCAAGAAAGCTCTCAATGAAAGAACTATTGTTAGATCTCTAAATGTTGTCCCAATACGTGGCAATTTTTAGATTAAAGATAGTATTTACCTATAATCACTCCGGCTTAAGAGGAAAACCTTCTAAGCTTAAAGAATGATCACGATGAACGTGATATTGGATTATGACTGAACTTGGTGGAAACGCCAAGCTGCCTACGTACCTTTGAGTAAACTCAATTTAAGGATCAAGTCTGGCATAGTTCAATTATATAGGCACGAGAGTTACAATCATTATTAAACTCTAATTCTGAATTGTATTTAGAATAGAACACATTTGCTTGCTGATCACTCAAGCTCAACCCAAGTAATCAGATCCCTCTCAAATTAGTATCTCTAATTTGAGTTGTATACGGATTTCTACGACTAGTCCATAACTCATCACTCATCTAGTATGGGCTTCATAACAGCCTATTAGGCCCACATTACAACAAAACCCAACGACCAATACAGACCAAAAAAATAAATCCAGCCCAATGATCATAAACATTAACATTATAAATATTTTATAACATGTTGATCAACTATATATTATATTAATTAAATAAATTTATCACGTATTTTTTATTTAAAATATTTTTTTTATAAAAATGCTTAGAAATATTATAAAAATCATTATCATATCAAACTAAATATTATAATTTTAATTTTTTTTAAATATTTTTTATTAATGTGTAATAATGATTGAGTTTATTTTTATTTTAGTTACATAATATATAGCTGATAAAGTTTTTTACTTTTTATAATTTTAAGAATGAATTTTCGTGGCTGTTTGTTTTCAATGTTTTCATGAGGGGATAGCTGAAAGTTGAAAAAATAGTTGTTTAACCTGTTTGGTAACCAAATTCTATCCGATAGCTGATTTCTTTCAAATCAGCATATGTTGTAATCAGGTCCACTTTTAGAGCTTTCTTCAACAGCCATCTAAATAAAAAAGGTGATATGACAATTTTATTCTAATAAAAATATCAGAATACCAATTTTGTCCAACTCTAAAATAAATAGGGTTTCACGTTAAACTAGAAAATACAAGTAAAGTGATATTTAGAGAGGAGGCTGCTACATTTCGGGAAAAAGAAAAGAAGAAAAAAAGTTGTTAAGGTAATTTTCATTTGTTTTTCAATATTTTTGTATTATTAAATTTATTTTCTATTCATAGATGTTTGTTTGTTATCTTAATTTGATGTGTTTTCATTTATGATCAGTAAATAAAAAAAATATTTGTTTAGCTTTTGTGCTATTTGAGTAAAGACTATATATACACATTTTTTTGTTTATATATAACTAAATTAAAAAAAAAATTGGCAACCTTTTGAAATTTTATTTGTTTTTGTTAAAATGATATGAAAACTTTTGTCTTTATTTTTTTTTTTCAAGTAAAGTAATACTAATGTATAAGCC
>CANXYA010205649.1:0-10923 GCA_948193465.1 Acalypha hispida
GGATTCTCAATTTGCCTTTCTCCGTGGGTGTAGTATCCATGAGTGTTTGTTTGTTGCCTCAGAATTGATTCATCTTATAAAGCGAAGAAAATAAAAGTATCTCATGCTTAAACTTGATTTCTTTAAGGCGTTTGATACTATATCTTGGTCTTTCCTTTTTGAGGTTATGCACGAAATGAATTTTCCTTCTAAATGGTGGTCATGGATTAAATCATTGTTGTCTTCATCGTGTATCTCACCCCTTGTTAATGGATCACCTATTGATCCTCTTCCTATGTCGAGAGGAGTAAGGCAAGGTGACCCCTTATCTCCTCTTTTATTTCTTTTGGCAGTGGAAGGTTTGAGGAAAATGCTTGATCACACCAATTCAATAGGATTCACAAAGGGGATTGCTCTTGAAAATGATGATTTGCAGCTCTCTATCCTCCAGTTTGCAGATGACACATTGATTTTCTTGCCTTGTGAAGAACATTATGTAGATAATTTGATTAGTATTCTACATTGTTTTGAGGTAATGGCGGGTCTAAAAATTAATTTTCATAAAAGCTCATTAGTGGTATCAACTGCCCTAAGGATTCGGTTCTATCTATGGCTAGTAAGCTTAAGTGTTCTCATATGGAGCTCCCTTGTCGTTATCTTGGTTTACCTTTATCTTCTCGGTCTATTGGCAATAACATGTGGGATCCTATTTTGCATAGAATTAAACTCCAAATTAATTCTTGGCAAGGAACATTATTGAGCCCTAGTGGAAGACTTATTTTGTTGTAATTAGTGCTCAATAATATTCCAATTTATTATATGTCTTTGTATGCTATTCCTCAAGGAATTTTGCGAGAATTTAATAGCATAGCATCCAGGTTTCTTTGGCGTGGGAATCATGCCTCTAAGGGTATGCACAATGTTGCTTGGGAGATGGTTTGTAGACCTAAGGAGTTTGGAGGTCTTGGGGTTACTAATCTTCGGGTTTTAGACCAAAGCCTTCTTATAAAATGGTTTTGCAAAGCCTTCTTCTAAAATGGTTTTGGAAATTAAAAACTGTAGATAGTAACTCTCTATGGTTCAGATTATGTAATTTGGCTTCAGACATTCTTTCTTGGAATCCCATTGCTATGCACGGCTCTGGTAACTTATCTCCAACATAGAGGAATATCATCAAAGCTTGTGCTCAAAATGAGAAAGTTTGGTCTCTTTTTTCGAGTAATTTGGGAGTTAGAGTGGGTGATGGTAGTAGAGTAATGTTTTGGTTGGATAATTGGAGTGATTTGGGACCTTTATATCTTGCTTATCCGACTTTATTTCAGCTCTCCCGATGTAAATTTGTCTTCATGAAGGATGTTATTCTGAATGGGTTTTCGTGGCAAAGAGGACTAAGGTTAGGGCATGAGCAAGATCAATTCAGTGAGATTGGTTAGGTGCTTGGAAGTATTCTGCGCAATACTAATCATGACTGTCCTATGTGGACGGGTAGAGTGGATGCTTATTCAGCCAAATCTTTTACTAAGTTATGGAATAATTATTCTTATGTGCGACCGAGGCATCTACCACTTAAAGAGGTATGGAATTCATGTGTCTCTCCACGTATTAAATTTTTTATTTGGTTGGCCATTCGTCGTAGGATTCCATGTACTAGTTTTCTGGTTGATCGTGGAGTTAATTTATTGTTTGGGAGGCATTGTACGGATTGTATGGATATTCATGAAGATGTAGAGCAAGTTTTGTTATTGTGTCCACAAGCTTGGTGCACATGGAATTGGTTTTTTCGCCATCTTCAAGTTGATTGGGTAATGCCAAGATCTATTCCTTCTTTTTTGTTCTATTGGTTTGATTTGTTTAAGAGACATGCTCATGCGTGTTTTTTCTGATTCAACTATTCAGGCGGAAAGAGTTATTTTCCAATGTCTATTTCTTTCTACAAATGTAATCATCCTTTGTTTCCGTACAATGCTTTAGATTTGTATAGGAACTTAGGAGCTATTTTTGGATTCTTGTATTAGGTTCCTTTTGATTTCCATAGGAAAATCTTATTGGTTTTGATGTACTTGTACTTGTATTTTTTAGGTTTGTTCACATAGTGTTGTAGCCTCTAGTACGGCGAAAGCATTGTGCGCTCAAATCTTTGCAACTTCTTGTGGCTTTAATAAAATTACTATTTATCAAAAAAATGAAAATGAAAAGAAATGAAAAGAAAATATAAACCAATTTTAGAACCAATTAACCCCATTCCCATGGCAATTAATCTTTATCTAATCAAGAATTAACTAATCACTAAGCTCCACTTAATAGTTTCTAACCTAATAGATCTCTTTCCTAAGTCTCCCTACTAGGTATAGAATCATGCTAACCTTATAAGATCATGAAAAGCCCCATTCCCATGGCAATCAATTCTTCAATTAAGATCAACAATCAAGATTAACACAAGATATGAGAAATGAGAGATTTCTATTAAATTAAACTAAATAAGTTGTTAATTACATCCAATCCACACTTGATTAAGAGTTTAGCCTAACATTATAAAGAAAGAAAACAAACTATATAAAATAGAGAAATCCATAAGTAGATTCAAATAAAGATGATGAATCTCCACTCTAGCTAGTTTAATCCTCTAATACGGCAAAAACATTTAGAGTACGAGTATTTTGCGGCCACCACTTGTGGCTTTATTAATAAAAATTTTATTACCTATCAAAAATAATACTCTAGAGATTTCTATATACATCAGATCCTGAATTGGGGAATTTTTACACCGAAACTTATAAAGAAATATGGAATCATGAAGTATGTTGAAAATCAAGGAATCAACTGATGGGAGGTTGTCATTTGGTTAAAAGATATTTTTTAAAAGATAAATAATTTTTTATAAATAATCCTTTTTATAATAAAATTTTAAACTTTAAGGAATAGGAATTTGGGATCATCAAAAGTTCTTACAATTACCTCAAGTTTTAATGTCATCGAACTACTGTGGACGTAAGAAGCATACATAAATGTTCACCTGGATTAAATTAATGAATAAAAATCTAATAAATAAATAAATTAAAAATTGAAAACAAACAAATAGTGAACGTATAAAAAAAACAACCGAATAATGGAACATTTAATGAATAAAAGAGTAAAAGAAAAATTGAACAATAATTATTAAAATGACTTCATCTCAAACTTAGAATGAATAATACAAATTACTATTTATAGTTTACATTTTTAGCGATGATGTTTATAACTTGTAAATAATTTCTGCAATTTAACTCATTGAACTTTCAGTTTCAGGAAAGGGAAATTGAAATAAAACAAATTTTTAAATTGATCAAATCTACATGCACAAAACTAACTTGCTATATGTATTCGGTCTAAAAAAAACTTACCATTTGTATGGAAAATTTGTTTGAACATTGATTCCTTCCAAACGTTATTTTTACGCCTGAAATTTATGACTTGATTAGTGTAAATTTTTCAAAAAAGAAATCATGGAACATCAACTCATATACAATATATTTTTAAATGGCGTTTTAACTTTAAATATGAAGAGACAAAAAAAAAAAAGTTGTTCTCAACTTCTTTGATCTCTCTCGGCATCAAATTCTTTGAACTGAATAGCAATGATTTTAAGCAAGAATACAGTTATAAATGTAGACTTTTAAAGAGTTACTGAGTAAATTTTGTCAATAGAGATGACCATCGGCCAACTTGTTAGTATTTATATATGAGGATTGGTCTATGATAGGTGTCGAAATGTCAAAAATAATTACCATTACAGGAATAAACCATATGAAACACCGTCTATACGCGACAAAAATAATTATCACCAAATATTAAAATTTTCTATTTAATAAAAATTTTTTAAATTTAATTTAAGTGTTTAATAAAGTATGGAAACTCACAGAATCTCTTCATTAGTGCTTAAAATTATATAAATATATAGATTTTTTTTACATGCTTATTAATTTTGTCAAAATTTTATGTTGACGTGGAATCAATATTTTTTTTATTTTCAGAAATATTCATTTTTAATTGTCAAATTTATATATTCTAAGACTTCCTCACAATAATATCATCTAAATTTAGTTTTGTCTTCTTTCTGTTAGAGATTTAAGAGAAATATGAAAACTATAGACACAAGCAAAAATATAAGAATGAAACTCCTACACAGGACAATTAAATTTGAAAATGACCTTAAAAAATGAAATCAATCATTACTCTATTAAGTTGAAATTTAGTAAATTTTAGAATTAAGATCTTAAATTTCTTCATTAATACATATATAAACGCATAAATTGCAAAGAAAACAAATCGGATAAACTATATAATTGATATATATTTTAAATTATACGAATATTTCAAATCACTCACAGCACGCATGACAATCCTACTATATTCATTATGTTAATATTTTATCAATTTTAATACCTATTAATTTATTTCTGTTAAAATACTTTATGCAATATATGTTTCTTTGAATTTATTTTTATTTTGTTAAAGTCAAAGCTATTTTACTATATTTGATGGGTGATAGAATTTTATTAAGACCGCGAGCAAAAGCTAAATTCCCTTAACAGAATAAGGGAAGCAAGCCAAGAAAGTACAAAGTTCAAATAATTACAAACATCCAGAACTAAGAACTATGCCTAAATTTCAAAATTGGACAAGCATATCGGGTAAGGAAACAAAAGATTATGGATTTTGAAAAAAATATAAACTAATAATCATAGATTTTTTAGCATAAGCCTCGTTTATGCATTATTAAATTTTTAACCGCTGTCTTCATGTTTTTGGGCGTTCATGCAGACCGCAAAATACTTGGTTTCAAACCAAAAAATAAAAAAGAAGATAATAAATGCACGAAACAAAATGGGTTTGAGGCCTCGGAAGCACTAGATCATTGTCCTCCAGACTTGAAAATATATGAAATTCAAAGTATTTTAGTAAATTTATCTCTAGAAAAAGTAGTACTAAGCCTGATACGCCAAGTAGCACTCTCCAGCCACTACTAATTGAACCTGGAAAATCATGGTGGTCAAAGCTAGCAATTTTATCCTGGAAATGTACCTAGAGGTATCTGGAAAAACAACGTATTCGAATCGCATAAAACCGGGGAACATTAATGACAGGAGCCACTCTAATTGCCTCCATGACTTTCCAAGCTAATGTAAACCCACCAGGTGGTGTATGGCAACAGGATTACGAAAATGGCCAAGGTAGTCAAGTTTGCAAAGGAAAATCTTCCTGTCAAGCAGGAAATGTAATGCAGTATTAGCCAATACATTTCCAGATTTACACGAGCGATTCTTGTTGTATAACAGAGTAGCATTTTGTGCATCTATTGCCGTAATTTTCTTGCTGAGCAGTGTATTTCCTGCTCGTAATAAGTTGTTCTCTTGGCTTTTAACAGTCGTCATGTGTACATCAATTACTTTCAGTTTAATTGCTTATGTGTACGCCCTGGAATTGGTTACTCCAGACGGCGTTCTCGAGAAATTCAAGACTTTGAAGGATTGCGGTCTTCCATTTTTTTATGTTTTGATTTCGGTGGTTAGTATAAATCATATTGTTTGGTGTGCTTTTAGCACTTGGAAGGTTTGTAGAAATTTTCTGACGCGTCATTGGTATAAGAATGTGCACAAGTTCAGGTCAGAGCAACAGAAAAGAGGTGATTTTGAAGAAAATTTATAAATACACGACCTTCCAAAGCAAAGCTAGCTTGCTGAAGTACGTGCATAAAGCAAAATATTCTTTAGCTTAATCGGTTCTGGTCATAACAATTCGTATTTCAACTTAATATTCTTTAGCTTCATGCTTGTTAATTTGGTCGTTTTTTTTAATTTATAATGTACGTGCATAAAGCAAAATATTTTAAAAATTGAAAGAACAAAAAATATAATTTTTTTAATAGGAAAGAAAAAAATATTTTAAAAATACGTCAACAGTATGTATATATATAATATATCCCATGGATACATTTCAATTTACATTTACATGCCAAAATCAAAGATGAAACGTGTTTGATTGAGATTATTGATTAAATCCAAACAAAATACTGCGGTAAATATATATATTGATCTAACACATATACGTAAATTCTAAACTTAATAATGATTGGTGTCAATTAATCGAACTCTTTTTGTATTTTTTGTTTGTCCTCTGATGTTACAGTCTCTTGTACGGCAAAAGCATTTAGAGATCAGACAAGTTTTCCCACATCTTGTGGGTTTAATGAAATACATATTATGTATAAAAAAATTAAAAAATTTATTAAAATTAGTTAGAGCTACTTGATATCTATCACTGTTTATCTAGTTATTAAAAAATATTCAAAGTTATTTAAGAATTCACGAATTGGTAGATTGGAGAATTTGTACATGCCAATCAACATTTGCGGTACTGCAATCGCATTAATTATACTATGCTTTTTCCGGTAAGGCCATTGTCAAGGTCGTTACTAACGCCCGATAAGTTCTAATAATACTTTCCAAATTTCCTTATGTGACCGTTGAAATGACGCTCCCTCAAATAATTGTCACTTTTAGTTATTTTGCAGAGATTAAAAAATATTTATTTTAAAGGTATAAATATTAATATATTCTTACACGTTAAGAGAAAGTAGATTAGCGTTTACCAATGAGTTGTATAAATAAATATGAAAAAAATATCATCAACATAAGATTTTAAAATATAAATTATTTTAAAGATCAATTAATTTAGAATGTCTTTTTAGAAAAAAAAAAGGTGGCAATTAATTAGAAATGGAGGTAGCAATTTCCATTTTAAAGGTTATCTTTTCTGAGGTTCACCTGAGTCTTTGACTCGGACTACATCCACAGTAAAGGGATAGCCGTCTGGTTATCTCTTTTCTAGCAAAGGCGGGATTCGAACTCAGAACCTGAACTCTATTTTTCATCAAACATCTAAGCATTTAATCACTTGAACCAGAAAAAGGCGGGATTCGAATTCAGGAACTTACGGCAAAATTATTACACGTCCATTTTGTATGTATAGGGTGGCTACGTAATTTGAATTGGATGGGCTAATTAGAAAAATAATTATAAATTAAAATCTTAGTAAATTGGTTTTATTTTTATTTTTATTTTTATTCTTTTATAGCTTTTTTTATTTCAAAATTTATACAACAATATAATAATATGTAGTACATCAATATCAATTTTATAGATTCATTTTTTTATTATTATATTTTTATCATAAATCAATTACTTCCGTATTTTATAGCATTCATATATCTTTATTTGAATACCATATTTTTATTCACATACTTATAAAAAATATTTTGGTCATATTTTAAAATATTCATGTAGTAAAAAATAAATAAATATCTCAATTAAATTAATCCACATGACACACGGTTAGATGCCTTGTTATTCGATATATACAATGTGAACTTAATTTCTAGACAAATTATATTACTCTCTCCGTTCCAAAATTATAGTTCAATTAAAACTAACCATTACTCATTATATTTTGTTAAAACATCACTAACATTTTTTAAAAAAATTTAAGAATAATTTTATCAATTACCATTCTAACAAACTTTATCTACTCCTAACTATTTTTCCTATTAGAAAAGTGGACTATAATTTTGTAACACTAGATGAGGAAATAAGAAGGAGGAAGTAATATTTTACATTAAAATATTTTATTTTAATATCAGCTACTTTCATTGATCTAAATAAGTGAATTAATTTTAATGAAAAGAATAATAAGCAGTAAGCAACCTGATTAATCCGTCAGATAATTAAGATGCAACAACTTACAAATATTAAAAACAATTGAATAAACCAAGCTTTGACGTTGTAAGCGTGACCAAAAGAGAGGCGCGCAAAGAATTGTTAATGGAACTAGCAGACTCAACTAATTACGTAAATCAAAGTTAAGAAAACAAAAAATTCAGGTTCATCATCCCACTGATATACGTACGCATACGCATGAACAACACTCAATGCTGGTTTTTACTCTAGCAACTAATTACAAAAACTCAGGTATCTAATGACCAACACATTGACCCTTCTTACTACATGATCTTTCAGTGATGCATGACTAATAACTGAACTACTGAGAAGCCAAGTATTAACTTCAATGTAGAAACCACAAAAGTTCATCACCTTTCATTAGCTCCACAAAACGAGAAAAAGTCGTCCAGTTTTCAGCTTGAAACAGTTGCTTGTCCATCCTGGAATAGTTGAAAGCAAAACTACAGGTGGGAGGTACCAAAGTTTTCTCCCGCGAGTAAAAATAGCGCGTTCTTTCGTTGATTATTTGCTGAAAGCTTCTGGTAGAATTGCATCTAGCATAGTTTCCCCCCTGAATTGTTAAAATTCCATACACCAATTCTGCATTGTTGTAGTCTGAACATCCAAAGACAGCTTTATCTTTGAAGTGTTCTAACTCTAGTCCCCTAGTGCATAGTGTGAAGCCATATTTCTTTAAAAGCTCAATCATAGGAAAGTAGCTTTCTGTCAATTGCGCAGGGCTTTCGGGATCTATCTCATATGTCCAAAAGAGCATAGGCAATTCAATGCACTTTCCAACTTCGAATTCACCAAATAGCGCGTAAGTAATTAGACATATCTTCTCAGCATGATATATCACGCTATGGATATATTGATCAACTGTTTGATTTTTATAACACGTAAAAACCCTAGATTTGAACGTACCCTCTAGGAGCCCTTTCTGCGACACATAAGTTGACAATTAAAGAGAAAGAAATTAGAATATTATAGAAAAAAAACAGACACATTTTACTATTATAAAATAATTAATGTTATACCTTTTCCCATAATTCCAAACCCACATCAATCAATTGCAAAGCAGGAGATCTTAGCTCACCTCCTGGACCGGAGCCCACTTTTATTATCTGAAAAAAAACAAAAAATGATAATGAATAGATCAAAAAATTGCATTTAATGCATATGATATATCATTACTTCTTACCTTGATTGTATATCCAAAGTAAGAGATGAATTTATCTCTGAAATCGGACATCAAATCCCTATACACTTGAATCACAGTCCTTCCATGAGGAACCTTCATGTAATCACAGTAAAATGGCACATATTCCAACTGAGCATTAAATTCTTCAATTTCTTCCGGCAACCATGAGGGTAGTGGAACCCTATAAGAAATACATCTAATCATATATATAACACAACTTAAAACTAAGAAAATTGGCCGCTCCTAGTGCTAAACAACTAACCAATTTCTGTTTGATGAAAGAAGGCATTAGGGATTAGGGGTATGGTTGATAGTAATTTATAAGTTTATGAAATAAAATATCATGTCATGGGATAGATAGGTGTCAACATGCATGCAAGGTATACATTTCTATAACTCAGCAAGCAATTAATCCAACAACGACCCCAAATTAACTATACACTATTGGCCGCATATTCCAATGACCGCAAATTTATATTGCACGCGTATTCAAATAACTAAGATTACAGTTCATGTAAAAAAAAAAAACAAAAGTTTCGTTCAGCACATTTACCAAACACTTAGTATACATAAATTTCTATACTAACACAAACTAAATTTTATCATTCCGCATGAAAATCCGAGTTTATATACAAAATTATGATAATAACAACCACTAATTATAATCGACACACATAAATAGATAATACTTTAATGATTTGTACTTGCCAATCTCCGTGAAATGCGAAACAAATTTGAACTTTGAGTCCATACTTCTTAGCCAAATTGATAAGTTCGTAATAGGGATCCCAACAATAGACTCCTGGAACCTTCTCTACCACTCCCCACCACACTTCAATCGTAACTCCATGCACACCGATATTAGCTAATTTCTCAAACCAGTGGTCCAAATTGGACTCTAGTTTGAGATCCGATTTGAACACCTCGACAGGAATAGTCACGTAAATGGGAGTCTCTTGCCTTTTCAACCCTTTTGAGGCATAAAAAGTACTCAATGTTGAGTAAGATATAGAATGATCCCAAGAATTATAGTTGGAAGAAGAAGCAGCAAGAACGGGAGAAATATGCTTGCGTGAGTGTTTTTGTGATGAACATGAAAATGTAAGTTTTGGAAGATCTGATTTAGAAGGATTATTTAGGAGGTTTGAATTAAGTATTTTATGAGTTAGTGGAAAGAGAGAAGTTGAGGTAAGAATAGTCATTTTTTAGTTTCTTAGAGAGAGAAACTGTGAAGAAAAGAAATGCAGACGATGTGAGGGATGAGGATAAACGTTTCTGCTGTTTTTCAATTTATTATGTTATTATTTCTTAATGAAGAAATATAATCTTTATTTCATTAAAATCAACAAAACGTGCAAGTATTTTTCATAAATTTATACTACTTCCTCTACTACACTTTAGGCAATGATTTATGCTATTAAGACAATACCAAAATGAGAAAATGTAAATATGGTTATAGGAGCGTAGGAGGGAGAAATGAAAATGATGATTGAAGGTTCAAAGAAGGCTGGAATAGATAAGGACGTGATGAGCAAAATAGGAAAGAAAAGAATGGACAAAGAGTTGAAAAAGGACCCTGAAATATTTGCCAGACACTATTATGTCTGAACACTTAACTTGTGAATCAAGTCAAGCCAATTTGTTTGTGGGTCACTAAGTGTAAATTGAATTTACCTTCAATTTGTATTAAAACGGTACTATAATCGATTTTGCACATTATGATTACAAAATATTAATTTGCTTTCATTTTCATTCATTCTGAATTTTCCTCTTCTTTTGTAACTTTGGCTTTGCTTGTAGGCTACGCTCTTTCTTTACCGTTGCAATATTGTACTTCTGCTTTGCTATATAGGCAAATTCATCTCTTGTATTGTTTCTTAGATCAATAAAATCAGTCTTTCAATCCTATATTCTACAGTTACGCACTCGATTGTAAAACAGATCGACTTATAACTATCGAATATTGTTAAATGAATGCAGCAAAAATGG
>CANXYA010206499.1:0-11510 GCA_948193465.1 Acalypha hispida
ATACCTTCTGAGCCTCTTGCTCTACTTCAACATCCAAAACATCATCTGAAACCTTATTGTTTTCTTCTACAAATACAAGAGTAATAATCACATAGTTAAACAAAAATAATCAATTAACAGGAACCGATAAATTGGAAAATATGAAAAAAAAAAACTATATTACCTTATCAACCTCTTTGTCAACCTCAACATGATCTGCACCATCATCGTTAGAAACACTTTCTCCAACTGATTCCTCACCTGCAAATTTTTTCTTCTCTATTTTTTTCTTACTTTGTGCTCGCTTAGCCTTGACCTTTGCAACAACTTTCATTTTACCCTAGGTTTTTTAGCAGGAACAAATCTAGTATTAACATCTACCTCAGATTTCGTTCCTCGTTTACACTTTTTATTCATGGACTAACTTCTAGTTTCAATGCCATCTTGTATAAATTTCTGAATAGCTCTATTTGATTTAGCCATGACAAAACTCTAAATAGTAATTCAATTTAAAAGAGAAATTATAAAAATAAAAAGTAAATAGGTCGATTAGTTAACTGAGTATGGAATTTAAGAAGAAGAAATCGAAATGATTGAATAGAGAAACCCTAATTGAATTAAGAGAATAACAACGGTAAAAAAATAGAAGGATTTTCAGAGGAAGCAAGGAAATGAAAAGGTAAGAAGAGAGTCGAAATGTGAAACCCTAAATGAATGAAGACAATAAAAGCAAGAAAGGAACAAAAGGGATTTTAGAGGAAGCGGGAAAGGAAGAGTGAAAAGAGAAAGGAAAAGTAGGGTTTTCGCAGGAAGCAGGAAATGAAAAGATAAGAAGAAGGGGAAAGGTCAGTGACGTGGCTGCCATCAGTCCTTTGGATTGATCCACACGTGCCACAAAATTAGCCCAAATACCGATATTTTTGAAAGTGGGGGTATTTTATACGGTATTACCATAATTATTTTATATAAGGCGGTAGAATGTGTGAATAGCACAAAAATTATTTAAAGAGAAAATTTACACTACACTACAAAAATAAAAGTAATTCACAACGTTAGCTGTATTTTTTCATCACTTTTAATGACTTTTAAAAAAATATGAGGTATTAGATTACATTTTTTAAAAGTTTTTAAAAATTTAACCGTATTGAATAATGACTTTTAAAGAATCAGTAAAAGTCTACTTATATTAAAAAAAATTCATAAAATTTTAAACACAATGATTTTTATATACTTTTATTGAGTTTTTTAAAATTTTTATAAAGAAAAGCTACACAATTGTCTTTCCATTTTAATCAAGACTTTGGATGGCTTTTCTTCAATTCCTATAATATAAAAGTTATATTTTTTTGGAAAATTACATATTAGTAGTTTGTGATTTCACGAAAATACACATCAAGATCCGTGGTTTTTTTTTTATAAAAAGAGTAACGTGGTATTGCTCTTTTACCAAATAAGGGTCTCCGCCTAAAATTCAGTTGAAAAATTACCATTTTAATTCTTTAATTTTTATCTCAAGTTAAAATAGACTCGATTTGAAATTTTTTGACAACTAATTCCAAAATTTTTAATTTTTTTAAATATATTTGATAAACTATTTTATTTATATTATATTTATCATTTATTGTGCTTTTTATTTTTTTAACATTTTATAAAGTATTTATTTTTTTAAAAGATATTTACTTTTCAAGTTTTTATTTATTTATTTGAGTGAAAGCTTAACTTGACAAATCTGAAAAAAAACATTTACTAAAAAATCTCGAATTGATTAAAAAAAATTTTACTCAAAAATTTCTAATCGATAAAATAATTTTTGACTAAAATTTTTCAAATTGATAACAATTTATCGTTAAAGAGGTCTTTTCAAATCGATAAAAAAATTGTCCCACAATTTTTCTTTACTAGACATTTGGCATTTTTTAAAATACCTGGAAAAAATATTTTTCACTAAAAATTTAATAAAATTTTTCAAAGTGATTAGCAATTTTAAATTGATAAAAAAAAATCCGAATCAGAAATTTTTTTATTTGTGATTAGCCATTTCAAATTGGTCAAAATATTTTTTAACAAAAAATGTTCAGATAAATCAAAAAACAATTCAGTAAATATTTTCAAATTGGTCAAAATATTTATTTTATTACAATTTGTTTTATAGGTTGTAGACTACTGGAGTATCCTGCACCTTATTTTACGGTTGTGATGAGTCATTTTCAAGTCGATAAAAAATAAAAGATATATTAAAAATATTTGGAAAATTATTTTGTAAAATTTAAAAAAGTTTTAAACATTTATTTGTTGAAAAATCTAAGAAAATTTTTTTTCTAAAATTTTCAAATCGACAAAAAATTTGTTTGTGATGATGCATTACTTTTTTTTACTAGAATTCTTTTTAAGAAAATGTGGAAAAAAGTTAGATTAAATTGTTCAAAAATGTTTTTTTAATTATTTTGCATTTTTTAAAAAATCTGGGAAAAAATTTACTAAAAATTTCTCAAATCGATAAAAAAATTTTACAATAAAAATTAAAATAAGTTAAAAAATTATTATTAAAAATTTAAAAGTATCATATTTATTAAAAAAATTATAATTCTGGAATTACTTGTTAAAAAATTTAAAATCGGGTATGTTTTAACTAAATATAAGAAGGACCAAAATGGTATTTTTTTAACTGAATTTTAGATGGAGGCCCTTATTTGGTAAACCAATACCACGTTACCATTTATGTCGAAAATATACCACAGACCTTAATGCACATTTTCGTGAAATCACAAGCCACTAATGCGTATTTTTCCCTATTTTTTTTTATAAGATATCTAATATCATTGCATAATAGCAAAAAAAATATCATTACATATTCAAAAATTTTTAAAAATTAGTCGTCAAAAAATAATAGACATAAAAATATGTTTAATTTAAATTTTACGAAATACTCTAAATCATTATAACTTTATAAAATTCATTGATAAATTTTTTTATACTCTGTAAAAGTCATTAAAAGTCTATAAGTAGCCCGAGGATTTAAAATCATTTTCACAAAACAGATAACCTATCAAAAAATATCTAAAATTATCCACCTAAAACAAAAAGTAATTAAAAGTTGTAATCCAATAATTCAGAAAATTCATAACTTCTTATGAGGAAATGTTAATTCATAAATATATCTATTACTAACCCACATATTGCAATTAGAAAAAATTGCTTCTAAAAAATTTCGTTTTAAATGTTACTATGTTTCCAAAATCTTATAGAAAGAAATAAAAGTTTTTTCTTTCTTAATTTTCTCGAAAGCTTTTAAAGTTTTTTTTTTTTTTTTGCCAAAATCACTTTTTAAATATTTTTAAAAATAATAATTAATTAAATAAAAAATATTAAAAATGCTTGAAACGCAATACCGAATGCACTTCTCTCTTATCTAAGTAGATAAATATCGATATAGTTATTTTTCTCTCTCTAAAGAAAAATTAAGAAACAATAGATAAAGGCATAAGCATTTATCTGAATGAACTTATATAAATCTAAAAAAAATACTGATAAAATTGTACCACTCCATAATCAACTAAAAGTACTTAGTGAGCAAGCCCCTTAGCACAAATATAATATTTTATATTTAAAGTGTACCACATTCTTCTACAAAATTATAACCCAATATTTGATTACAATTTTCATTTAACTACTAGATCATATGTTTGGTATCCAAATTCTTCAAAATCTACAAATTCCTATAGAAATAAATAAATCAATCAAGCCACATTATTGTTTATGTTTGCATTTAACAATATTTTATGTAGAGGTCGTTTGGTTTAAGTTGGAAATCAGAATCGGAATGGAATGGAATTGAATGGGAATAAAAATGATGGTTTATAGATTGTTGTTTAGTTGGATAAGTAGTGAAAATGAGAATGGAAATATTTTTGTGATTTTTATTTTATTAAGAAAAATTATTTATAAAAATGATTTAAAAATTCAATTTTAATATAATTAATATAAACTAATGTGTTAATTTTATTAAAGTAATAAATTATAAAAATTTTAGAGAGTTGAAATTGAAATAAGAGAAAATGGGAATGAATCCTATAAGAAGAAAGGGAAAAAATGATTTCCATTGATAGGAAAATTTCATTCTCTTTTCACATCCAAACCAAGTCAACCAAACAAATCAATAAAAACAAATCAATAGAAATGATTTTCATTTCGATTTCAATTTTAATTAAAATTTTGCAAACCAAACACTTCCTTAGTTTTTTCAATAAAATAAAGTTTTTTAGAGTTAGAGGGTAGGAGAAACGATACACCAATAAGTAGTATTTTAAATTTTAATAGTTGGGTTGTGCATTCCTCAGATTAAAAATCTAAGTTGAAAAAGCCCGAAAAAAATGAGCAGAACTTTGTCAAATTATCGATACCCAAACCCTACTACAAACAGCCACCTTCCTCAAACCACCGCTACCGTCGGTAATCAGCCGTACAACCTCCCTCAAATAAAACTGAATTGGTGGCATTCCTATTGGCGGCGGCGATGATAGCTGGCTTTTCCACCAATAATTTTTCTCATCTTATTTATAGTTTTCCAAGCATGGAGGTTGATTTGGGAGCGATTAGGTGTCCTACTATGTCTGATATTTTGACAATTGTGGGGCTGATGGTACAAATTTACTTGCTTTGGCAATTGTGGATAGTGAGAAAGGAGCAGCGGATGGAGAGACGGAGGTTATTAGGAGTGAACATAATTTTCTTCCTTTGGAAGAGGAGATTAGTGATGCTAATGGGGGAATTAATACGGGTTTAGAAAATGTTATTGTCATGGGGGACGATTTTGTAACAAAGAGAACAGATTGGGGCCAATCGGGTTCTGATAATTTTTCAGCAGCTGGTTCTTTACCTTGGTTGAGAATTCTTTGATTTTATTCAACAACGATCAAGCTAATGATCCTATTACTCCAAAGCCTAAGAGCAGTAAATTTCTTTGTCTCAGTTCTGTGAAAGATAAGAATTTTCGTGCTAATGCACAAAAGGAGTCGAAATTGATTTGCTTGAGTCACAATTGCTGCTGCAAGTTGAATAGCCATGATCATAACTCTCAAGTTGCGGGTATGTCAACATCTAATGATAATATAGCTAATATAATCAGATTGATCAACCAACAACCTGAGGAATACATTTTTGGTTCTCCATTAGAGACTATCGATGCTATTCTTTCTTCAATAAATTGTTCCGAGCGGGTAAGAACATCACTTAAAGCAGGCATAATGGATAGTCTCTTCTTGTTAGAGGACGCGAGACCTTTCTCTTGTTCTTTTGTTCTAGTATTATCTGAATTATGAATCATTGGTCAATCTGGTCTTGGAATTGCCAAGGTGGTCTTTCTTACCCCTCCAACAAAATCATATTAAGCAACTTGTAAGGAGACATAATTTGGTGTTCTTGGGTCTGTTAGAATCTAAATATAGCATTAATCAGTTCGTGGTACATAGGCTGTGGCCAAACAATGATGTTGGTTACCATGTAGTTGCTTCAATAGGGGCTTCAGGAGGATTAGTACTTCTTTGGAATTCATGTTTAGTAGCTCTAAATAATATAGAGATGGTGATGGATGGATTATGGTGGATTTCATGTGGAATAATGAGGAAATAAGGTTGATCCTAATTTATGCTAGTACTTTTGGTGGCTCAGCGAATAGATCTTTGGCGTGAATTTCTTCCTTGGATGGATTGGGATTGTAAATTATTGGTAATGGGGGATTTTAACGAAGTTTTTTCTCCTCAAGAAAGAAAAAATGGTGTGAGTGCAACCTCTTCCATGTGCGAATTCAATGATTTCGTATATAAAGCATCTTTACTTGATTTGCCTTTGATCAGAAGACATTACACTTGGTATAAATTATTGACATGGTCAAGGCTTGATCGTTGTTTCATCTCTTCGAGGGTGATTTCTTGTTGGCCAAATTGTACACTCTCAACCCTTACTAGAATTTCTTCTAACCATTATCCGATTTTGTTTTCTTCTCATGAAGAATTTGATTGGGGTCCGAGCCCTTTTCAGTCTCTGGAAGATAATTTTCATGAAGTGGTAGAGAATTTCTAGAAAGCTTCTGATGATGAATTTCCAAGGGGTTCGCTTTGTCAACATTTGCGAGTGCTGCGCAAAAATCTTAAAAAATGGAATAGGGAGAACTTTGACGATGTATTTAGCGAAGCCTAGCAAGCACACAAAGCCATCGATGAGCTTGTTATTCTACAAGAATCGAGAGAACTTTCAGAAGCTGAATTGGAGGAGCTATCTAGACTGAAATTGGCGGCTGCTAGTTATGACAAGAAGGCTGAATCGGTGTGGTAGCAAAAATCACGGTTGAAGTGGCATTTAAATGGGGATCGTAACACTAGTTATTTTCATTCAATAGCAAATCTATGCTATCGGAATAACTTGATGATTTCTCTCATGGTGAGTGGTACGCTAATTTTTGAACCGGATTTAATCAAAAGGGAGATTAGAAATTATTTTTCTTAGCTCTATAAAGCTAAGCCGAGCATCCCTTTCTCTATCTTCCATCTTGTTTATGGCAAGCTTTCTCCTTTCGAGGCTGACAATGTAGTTTCTAACTTCACCGAGGATGAGATTTTTAGAGCTCTAAAATCTTGTAACGTGAAGAAGGCACCGCGACTGGATGGGTTCAATTTTCTATTTTATAGGAAATCATGGGATATTATTAAGGAAGATGTCGTAAGGTTCAACACTATTCCATATGATCTCAATTATTCTTTTCTAGTCCTTTTGCCGGAAGTTCGGGGTGCAACGGAATTAAAAGATTACAGGTCCATATCTCTAATCAATGGGTTTTGTAAGCTTATTTCAAAACTTGTAGTTTTAAGGCTAAAGCTATATATAAAGGGTTTAGACGCAATATGCATTTATCGGCGGTCGGAGCATCCATGAATGTTCTTTTGTGGCTTCAGAGATTATTCATTTGTTATAATGTAGAAAGGAGAAATATTTGCTTCTCAAGATAGATTTTTCAAAGGCATTTGACTCGATATCTTGGGAATATTTATTTCGTGTGCTTGAGGAGATGAATTTCGCAAGGAAATGGTTCTCACGGGTACGCTCATTGCTCTCAACATCGAAGATAGCTCCCTTAGTTAATAGGACAATAATTAAACCTTTTTGTATGGAGCGAGGGGTGCATCAAGGCAATCCATTGTCACCATTATTGTTTGTTCTTACGGTGGAATGCTTGAAACGGTTACTAGACCATACTAGTAGCTAGGGGATTACTGAAGAAGTGTGTTTGGAGGATAGACCGAACTAGATTTTTGTACTTGAGTTTACGGATGATACTCTCATTTTCAAATGAGATTCAGTATGTTGATGGGGTATTGGCTATTCTACGGTGTTTTGAGCTGATATCGGGATTAAAAATTAATTTTGAGAAGAGTTCACTTTCGGGCATTAATACTAGTAAAGATTTCGTAGGGAATATAGCTCGGCACATGGGTTGTTCTACTATTGAATTACCATGTAAATATCTCGGCTCGCCTTTTCCAATCGGTACATCTCCAACAAGCTTTAAGAACCAGTTTTGCTCTATATTAAGAAGCGGATAAGTGCTTGGCATGGTGCACTACTTTCGCCAAGTGGTAGATTGATTCTTATTTAATCAACTCTTCATAGCATTCTGATTTACTTTATGTCTCTTTAAAACATACTGTGGGATATTTTACGTAAAATTCAGTCCATGACATCCAGTTTTTTTTGGCGAGGTGACTTAGACAAGAAAGGAATTTGTAACTTTGCTTGGGAAGTGGTTTGCAGACCTAAGGATTTCGGCGGCTTAGGGCTTACCAATTTGCATGTTCTTAACAGTAACCTCCTATTGAAATGGCTGTGGAAGCTTCGGGAGCCTAACCTTTCGTCTTTATGGTTCAGAATTTCATGTCTTGCTTCTAATATGGGTTCATGGAACAACATTACTGGAGAGGGTTTTAATGGCTGCTCGCGTGTATGAAAAGGCATAATAAGGGCCTGTGTTTTTAAACATGAAATATGGAAGTTGTATTTGTCCAAGTTACGGTTCCAAAATGGAAATGGAATAAGCGTCAAATTTTAGTGTGATTGTTGGGATCGGAACGGACCGTTTTATTTGAGATTCCCATTGATTTTTAATCTAGCCAGGCACAAGGAGTGTAAGCTAGCTGATTCTTGTGTCGGAGGTTTGAGGTGGAGAAGGCGGCCTCGTGTGGGAGCGGAGCAAACTGATGGATTTAAAAAGGTTTGATCAATCAGGTAACTCTTTCGAACTCACCTGATTTACCGCTATGGATGGATAGACATGATACATTTACCTTTCAATCATTTTCCTTGCTTTGGTTTTGGCAACACTGCACTTACCCGAGCTCTTTGCCATTTAAAATCGTTTTGTCCTCCTTAGTTGCACCTAGGATCAAATATTTCTTATGGCTAGCAATTCGAAAACGTATTCCATATAATGTTTTCCTGGTTGAGTGTGGAGTGAGGCTTCTATTTGACAAATATTGTACTCTTTGCTTAGATGTTTTGGAGGATGTAGAGCATGTGCTTCTTTTTTGTCCTAACGCATGGCTGGTTTGGACATGTTTTTTCAAGGAGTTGGGTGTTTCTTGGGTTATACCACATTCAGTGTCATCGTTCATCTTCTCATAGTTTGGCATATTTCGGTTTCATCGTTATTCTTCTTTTTGGCAAACTTTTGGTCTTACGATATTATAGATCATTTGGAAAAACAGGAATCGAAGAATATTTCAAGACTTAAGCATTCATGCGGAGAGGCTAATCTATTCTTGCATAGTGAATTCGGCTATTACTTGTAAATTATCAAAGCAACATTTTCTTTTTGATGCTATCGATGTATATCGTAATATCAACGCTGTTTTTAGATAGATTTTTTGCCATTATGAATTGTATTTTTTCAGCATTTGTTTTTTATTTGTAACTTGATTGAGCTAGCTCATGGTGTCGTAACCTTAAGTGTGCGAAATCATCATGTTGCTAGTTCCGTAAAAAAATTGTCATATGGGGGCCAAAAAATGATAGTTTGAGTATTAATTTTTTAAAATCAAAAAGTAGAATTTATTTTACTAAAATTTAAAAATATAGGCCTTTTTTATATATAAATAACCCTATAATATAAAAAATATTCAAAATTAGTTATAATTTGATTTTAAAAATATCAAAATAACTAAATCTTTGAAAATTGCTTTTGCATAGTTTTTTCTTTCAATCTTCCATTCAATGAATCACACAGAGTATATTTGATTAGAAAATAAAACAACAATCAGTACAATCAAGAAATTCTAAAATAAAATCTCTATTGAAAAATCAAATTGTATATTTATTTTCTTCAATCGCGTTGACAGAGCTCTTTTAATTTTTGCAAATCGTTGATCCGTGCACTGCACTTGATAATTAAATGAAATCATATATTAACTATTTTGTCTTTTCTTAAGTCCGATGAATAGAAAATAATAAATAAAATCTTTATCTTCAATATAGATTTGTAAAAAAATCCCTATAAATTTTTTTTTAACTCCCATCAAGGTATGATTTAATAATTTAATACACCATCCTTACAAAATTTGTAATGTGGTATATCGACTTATTTTTTAATCACATTTAACCAATTAAAACATCATTTTTAAATTTGAATTTGATTTTTACATGACGTGTAGCACATGTGGTGGTTTGTTATTTTTAGTCAACAAAAAATAAATCAATAGACCACATTTAAATTATAAAAAAAATGCATCAATATGTTAAAATTAATACAAAAACATGCTAAGAAAATAGAAAAAATTTAAATTTAAATCACAATCTTCAGTATTTGTAATTTGATAGTGTTTCTCAAAACTTAACTTTTTAAATTAAATTTTGAATTTTAATAAATTATATTACTAAAAAATAAAAAAACTAATCCGTCAGTCAAAAAATAATGTTGTGTCATCAAATTTGATAGGATAAGTCTTCAAATTTAACTTTTATAATATAATTTGTTTAAATTCTATAGTTTATATTTTAAATTGTCCAGGTCAAAAGATACAAAATAAAATTACTAAAAACGCTAAAATTCATAATTTAGAAATTAATTTTTCTAAAAAAAATACTATGAAGTCACATGTTTATATAAAAAAATCCATTTAAAAATACAAAAAGTAAACAACTTTTTGTTTGAAAGTTAAAACCCAAAATATAAAAATTTAAATTCAACTTAATGTACTTAAAAAATCAAATGTAAACATCATTAGATATTTATAAGTTTACCATATTAATAAAGGATTTTTGATTGTGTCAAAGCTCTCCAATAAGATAGGAATTTTTCCTAAAAAGCATCAAGAAAATTGACGTTCCAATTTTTTTAGCATATTATCTAATGAATAATAGATAAAATATTTAGCTGAGTAGATCTTTGTCTGTTTGCCTAACAAAACACTTGTAAATGAAAGCAATAGAAAAAGACTTACCATTTACCAACTATTATTTGGTTGATAAGCAGAAGAAAAATGAAGGTAAAATAATAATAGTATTTGATAAATATGATGTTATCAATATTTTTTATATGGGAAACCTTATTGACCTTAGGAGTGATTTAAGTATTTTTACCTCTTAAAATTACCTTACAAAAAAATGTTTAATTCAAACGCGTTTAAGTTTGCCGTTAAAATTACCATACAATCTTATTGACCAAGACTCGAAATACACACTAACTATATACTGATACTGTTGATCTGCGATGTTTTTAATGAACTTTTTTTAAATGTGAAAATGATTAAAATAAATAATAAATTTGAAAAAATTATATAAACACTACAAAAAAAACGGAATTTTGCGAAGGAAAGTCCGTCGCAAAAAATTAAAATCTGCGACGGAATTTGCGATAGACACAAAATCCGTCGCAGATTTTCGGTTTTTGCGACGGATTTTTATCCTTCGCTGATTATCCGTCGCAAATAATTGGCGGGACAAAAATATTTGGCGCTTCAATTTTGCGACGGAATTTCCGTCGCAGATTTTCAGTTTTTGCGACGGATTTTTATCCGTCGTCGATTATCCGTCGCAAATAATTGGCGGGACAAAAAAAATTTGGCGCTTCAATTTTGCGACGGAAAATTTCTTTAAATCCGTCGCAAATTTTTTGGCACTAAAGAAAAAAATTGGCGGTTTAATTTTGCGACGGAATTTTTCGTCGCAAATTATTTAATTCCGTCGCAAATTTAACAAAAAAAAATTATTAATTTATAATAACATAATGCTAATACTAATAATAATAAGAAAAAGAAGAAGAAGAAGGAGAATAATAAAATATTTATTATAATAATAATAATAATAACAACAATAATAATAATAATAATAATAATAATAACAATAACAATAATAATAATCATAATAATAATAATAATAATAATAATATAGATAGCTTCCCGTAAGACGGAATTTTTGTATATAGAAACTTGCATTGTCTATTTATTTAGCTCATGTATATGTAACACATTTTTGTAATCCTTTCGTTT
>CANXYA010209343.1:0-10486 GCA_948193465.1 Acalypha hispida
TATCTGTGCACGAATCCTAGAGTGATTACTCACACTCTGGGGATATATTTCTATTCCAGGACTGTTGTTCTATTACAAGAGCTCATATCATATCTCATATCGACCAACGGTGATTACTCACACCTAGGTATTCATTATATATCAATCGGCTAAGGTAATTACTCATACCATAACATTCATTGGTAATAGAACTCTGCTAAGATGATTACTCAAATCAAGGCTATCAACACTCAATGGTAATCTATATTTCAGAAAACCAAACAAACAATCACATATAAGCATATCAACACAAAACATCAATCCTTTCATTAAATTCATCATTTAATCATCATTCTTTGATCAATTACTCATGATCAATTCATTTACATTATCATTTCATCATAAATCCATTTATCAAATCATTTATATCAATTCATTTACATTATCATTTCATCATAACTCCATTTATCAAATCATTTATCGTTCAAAAATCACATTTCTCAATTTTCACAGAAATCTCAATGACCTTGACAATGAGCTCGTTGTCTTCACAACGAATCGTTGTGCTCACAACGACACTTTCCAACGAGCTCGTTGTCACCACAACGACTCGTGGAAATTCACAACGGTTTGTCGCTCTTTTCAAACAAACATTTTCACAACAGACTAACGATCTCGTTGGGAACACCAACAATTGTTATAAAATTTGAAATAATCAAACAATTTCAATCATTTTCACAGTCATTTCAATGAGCTACACAACGAGCAGACAATGAGATCGTTATTCCTTACAATGATCTCGTTGCGAGCCTAACAACCATTACAAAACAAGCATTCAACGCACGAAAACATTACGAGACATGTTCAAATGGCTTGTTTTCATCAATTAACCATTTCTACACGAATTTAATCCATCAAATAGCACAACAACTCAACTCAGATCATTCTAACAACTTCAAACATTACACTTACTCAATCAATTCAACAATTAAAACAGCACACTTCATCAATTATCAACCAACCAACCAACCCACAAACTCATCACAGCTAAAAATGCACACTTTACACTATCAATTCGCATTGAAATTCATATGATAATTCAGTAAGTAGGATTAAACTACTTACCTCAATAATCAAGCAAGCTAATTAACTCCAATTACACTCCAATTAACTATAATTATGGAAATTCTTCTTCCCTCTCTCTTAATTTGCTTTCTTTCACTATAATATATATTTAGGTTTTAAGAAACTGAAAATGACATGTAATCTCAGCTGAAAGTTATATATATAACTAATTACTATTTAACCCCTTAAACTTTCCAATGTTCAAAATCGACCCAAACTTTCTTAAACTTTCAATTTAACCCCAAAATAACTATTCTAACTTATTTTCTTAACACTTTTATCCCTTATCGGTTATCTCGATCTTATTCCATATATTAATTTAGCTAATCCTTTTTTAAATTTTTTGCTTACAAAAATGACACATGTTAACAATGAAGACGACATGCAAACTGCAATTGAGAAAAAAAAACTGGTTGAACCAAGAGAATTTATAAATTATTTATTTCAATTGATTTGTTTTTTCTTATTTTTTAATATGAAAGTCTGTTTGCTTTTTGAAATTGTTTATTTTTTATGTTATTGTTCTAGATTTTCTTATCTGTTTGTTGCCTTTATTCTTGTAATTCCTTATGTAATGTATCTTGTGGAATTTCATATTTTCATTTTGAAATATTTTTGAAATATTATTTCTTATAACAATTTGTATGATGTTATTGTATTCTGAATATTTTGTAACAGAATTTTATATTATTTTTTAATTCGTAGTTGTATGAGCTTTTGGTGCCTCGTGAAGAGTGGAAAACAAGGAATGTATATTGGTATGGTAATGTCAAAAATTTTAATGATTTAAAGGATGCTTTATGTAGGAGATCAAGTTGTTTATAAAAGTTTGAAAAGTCATCTTTTGGTGCATTTTTATAACTAGGTAATTTTTTAATCCATAACTAGTTAATTCTCAGTTTGTTGCTTCAGTCAGTTCATAATAATGCTCCAAATAATTTTGCAATTAATTGGAAAAATGAGATTGTGTCTTTTGGTTTGGAGTTTTGGTTAGTGACAGGTCTTAAGTGTGTTGAGTTTTATATTTTGGTTTGGAGAAACTAGATTTAGAAGGCGAGGTTTATGGAAAATATTTTGATGATATAAAGGGGTATAGGAGATCTAGAATTTATCAGGTGTTGATGAAAATGAAGTTTGAAAGTGATGTTAGCTTCTGAAAGTTGCATATGTTTTTTTTGTTAAATTTACCATGAAAGCTGATGGTTTGCATAATACTAGTAACACATACTTGACTAAGATTAATGACTTTGTTAAAGATTATGCATATGGTGTTTGGTCTTTTGAATGCCAAATTAAGACTTTCAGGTTTAAAATTTTTCCAACTAAAGGCAATAAGAGTACTAGAAAGTTGATTAGAATTTTTGATTTTTTATATGCTAGTCAAATATGGTTTAATGATCCAAATCATAGTATACATATTAAAATATCTATTAAATTATGATGAAATACATGTGAAATTCTTATGAAATAATATAATATTCTAAATTGCAATTTTTGTTAAGAAATTTTCATGACAAGAAATAACAAATTTTTCCTCGCTAATGAAAATATCACTACAACAACAGTAACAGCAACTAAAAGTAGCAGATTAAAATTAAAATGACGACCAATTTTTAGCTAAAAAAGTTAAAAATTAGGATAAATGAAATTTCATTACATTTGAAATTTACAATGATTGAATTTAAAAAGTAATCCAAAGATCTATTATTTTTTATTGAAAATATTTATTGAAAGAATGGAATCAAAATAAATTAAGTTAAGAAATAATGGAAAACGTAAATATAAACATGGATTATAAATTGAGTAAATGAAAAACTTACGGTTAATTTTTTCAGCGATTGTATGGTGAAATTTCAGTGTGAAAGCAATGTTGAAGAAGATGATGATTTGAATGAATATCTGAAAAAAAAAAGAAAAAAAGAATCGGCATGTTTTTATTTTTGTTGAAAAAGAGTTGACGACTGTTATAAGGATGCGCTTCTGTGAAGTGCATCTTTAGAAATAATAATTAAAAATAGGGTTTCTTATCTTAGGGTCGGGCATATTTGGAATTGGATTGGGCCATATGTGTATTTGTGGAAAAACCTCAATTTGTATAGAATTACAATAATAACAATACTATATTTAAATCCATAAGAATTATTTTTTCACTATTTTAATTCTTGTTACAAAATATATAATGATTATAATGTAAAAGAAATTACATATATTTACTAATTATTGTGATCACGTGCAGCGCACGTAGTGAAAATGCTAGTTCATTAAAAAAATTTACTAATTTTGCATTAACAATAATGAAATCTCTTTTTTTGATAGGTCCTTTTTTAGTGAATACAGTAGAAGCAAATTGACATGGACAACCACACCCACAATATCTATAAAATAAATACACGCTTATATGAAAAAAAGTTACCCAAACAATTCAAAATTAAAATAATAATAAAAATATGTTTAATACCTAAAAATCTGATTATGAGAGTATTGATTAACTTCATCAAAAACCATAAAATGAAAAGTCACCTTAATATTGTAGCATCATATTTTTTTACAATCATGTAAGGACCCAAAGTTAGTTCAATATTTTCGTTCATGTTTAAATACAAACAACATACACGTACGGTTACCATCGGTAATGATGTAAGTTTTTCTTTTATCAAAGAACTTCTAAAATGTTTCTATTGAATTATTAAAAACGGTAGCTTGAATTTACAATTCTTCTATAAAAAAAATAGTAGTATAAAATTATAAAGAAATATATTATAGGATAAAATACCATGTTGATGTTTGAACTTTTAAATTTTTCTACAATTTAGCGTGCAAACTTTTTTTTTTAACAATTTGGTGCGTGAACTTGCTAAAACTGTCAATTTGGTATTTTCAGCAGGTCACACATTTTGACCAAAAAATTGTAAAATTTTGACCGGTCCGTATGAGTGCGTTTGATGTCCGATTTTGATGAATTTTTTTGATGTGTTCAAAAGAGCAGGCAGCCATGAGAAATGAACCCTACAAAATTTAAGTGGCCAAAAACCACGACAAAAGTGTAAAGCCCCATAAATTCAAAGAGAGAGACTTGGTCCTTAGAAGAACAGACGTTCAAAGAGGCAATGCTGGACAAGAAAAGTTGGCCCTAAAATGGGAAGGTCCATTCAAGGTGGTAAGTGTTCTGCCTAAAGGAGCCTATAGGTTAGTAGATATGGAAGGAAAAGAGCTGCCCAGGTAATGGAATGTAAGCAATCTTAAAAAGTTCCATCAATGAATAAAATTCAAATATATTTTTATATTGTCCTGGAACTAACTTTTACTAACAGCTAAAGGATTCTCTAAATAAGACCAAGCAGGTCCTGGCAAATTCAAAGACCAAGTCTAACTTGCCACGGCTTAATAAGATCATGTAAGTCCTGGTAAATCCAAAAACCAAGTCTAACTTAGCACAACATGATAAAGCAAAATTATATCTATATTTAGCATAGTAATTATGCATGTTTTATGTATATTTTGGCTTATACTTAGTTATTATTGCATATTTTACCCATAGAATGCACTTGATTGTTGTTTTAGATAATAGGAAGTCAAATGAAGAATAAATTTATAATTTTTTAGAATAGATCTCTTATTTTTTGAGATTGGATGAATAAATTACAATTTATTTATTTATTTAAATTAAATTAATAAAAAATAGTTAAAAATAAAAAAAATTCTAAATGAACTGATATGTAAATTATAGTTTTTATGATTTTCTAGATACATGACATTATTATTTTTATTTCTGAATTATTTTATTTTAATTTTTGAATAATTTTATTAGTTTGAATTTATATATTTTTTTAAATTAAAAAAATATTTTTACATATCCAAAATATAAAAAAAGTTGTAATTTACATGTTGATTTATTTTCATAATTTTTTTATATTTTGTAAGTATTTATTATTAATTTAATTAAAAAATTTGCAATTAATTCACTCGACCTTTAAAAATTAAGAGATCTATTCTAGAATATCATAAATTTAATTTTGATCACATAAAAAAAATTCATTAAAATCAGACATCAAATGCACTCATACGGACCTGTCAAAGTTTTATAATTTTTTGGTCAAAGTTGGTGACCTGCTGAAAACACCAAATCGACAGATTTTAGCAAGTTCGCACACCAAATTGTTAAAAAAAAAGTTCACTCAATAAATTGTAAAAAAATAAAAGTTCAGACACCAAAATAGTATTTTATCCTATATTATATATAAATTGAAATTCTCTATTGAGGAAATGAATGATTACCTCATTATTAGCTAAAATAAACTTCCAGCATTCATTGTTACCATTTCGAGCAAATAAAATTTCTACTATTCCTTTTCAAAGAACCAAAAATTTTATTTCTGAATCTCTTTCCGATTGAATCAAATTGTAGATTGAAAAAAACTCTAATTCCTCTTGCTGATTCAAAATCATTGAAATGTTTTACATTTTTTCTACATCAATTTAAGAGTGTTGGACAAATAGTGATTATTTGTTAATTTTTGAGACACATTTTAACGTTTGATTTGGAGATTTTGAATAACGAATATATATGATTCGTATTCTACTCTATGAGACGATTCAAATGAGATATTGTGTGCTTAAAACGGTTGAATGATGAATGAGAAATTGATGATTGAAGTATGCTAGTTGAGTAAAGAAATATCACTTAAAACATTCAATTCCCACATTGTAAATGCGATATGGAATTTAGATGTTTATAAGCTTGAAACCAGCATGGTAGTTTGAAAATGTGTGATGATGTTGGCAATACAAATGTCCGGACCGATTGAGCCATTTTTAATTCGATAACTCATTCACTAATTCATGCTAATTACCAATTAAGTTACTTGTAATAAATCCAGCAACTCCTCTACTAATTTCTATCTCTTAGTTCGAATATAATGTTTATATAAGAGCTACTTTCTTTTCTTTTCGATATATCAAAAATTTCCAGCCACTCCAAATTTTCTTTTTCTCAAAAAATAACTCGGGTGATAGTGAAGGTGTTGTTTATTCTATTAGCTAGTGATATGTGTCGTGTCTCGAGTTGTTATCATTGTATCTTGGGGAGACAGACGCTTCTACGTTCTTTAGCACAAAAAAAAAGCGAATCGTAGTGCAAGCCTCGACATTTCTTGTTTCTTTCAGTAATATTCTAAATTTATTGTTTCTTCTATTTATTATCTTTCATTTTTTATTATTAGTAGCACCTTTTACAATAATAAAAAATGAAAGACAATAATTAAAAGAAATAATAAGTTTCATAAAATTACTGAAAAGAAACATGAAATGTCGAGGCTTGCACTAGGACAGTTTCCTTAAAGCAGATTTGCTTTCTCTTTTTGGTGCTAGAGAACACGAAAGTGCTGTCTTATAAGATACAATGACAATAATTCGAGACACAACACAATATCAAGAGCTAAGCGAATGACCAACACCTTCACTATCACCAGAGTTATTTTTCAAGAGAGAAAATTTGGAGTGGCTTGAAATTTTTGATATATCAAAAAGAAAAGAAAGTAGCTCTTATATAAACATTAAATCCGAAATAAGAGCTAGAAATTAGTAGAGGGGTTGTTGGATTTATTAAAAGTAATTTAATTGGTAATTAGCATGAATTAGTGAATGAGTTATCAAATTAAATATAATTTTATTTGAAGTAACTTTCAAGCAGGCAAAAAGCCAAAAGTCACAATCTTATTGAGCAAGAAAATTTTCCTGAAATAGGCAAAACATTCGACTAGCCCAAAATGGCTCAACCGGTTCAGACATTTATATTGCTAACATCATTACACATTTTCAAACCACCATACTAGTTTCAAGCTTATAAACATCTAAATTCCATCTCACATTTACATTATGGGAATTGAATGTTTTAAGCACAATTTCTTTACTCAACTAGCTTACTTCAATTATCAATTTCTCATTCATCATTTAATTTATTTGAGCACACAATATCCCATTCTAATCATTTCACAGAGTAGAATACGAATTACATATATTCGTTATTCAAAACCTCTAACTCACACGCTAAAATGTGTCTCAAAAATTACCAAATAATCACTATTTGTCCAACACTCTTAAATTGATGTAGAAAAAATGTAAAACATTTCAATGAGTTTGAATCAGGAAGAGGAATTAGAGTTTTTTTTTTTCAATCTACAATTTGATTCCATCGCAAAGAGATTCATAAATGAAAGTTTTGGTTTTTTGAAAAGGAATAGTAGAAATTTTATTTGCTCGAAATGGTAACAATGAAGGCTAAAAGTTTATTTTAGCTGATAATGAGGCAATCATTCATTTCTTCAATAAAGAATTTCAATTTGTCTATAATATATTTCTTTTTAATTTTATACTACTAATTTTTTATTATATTTCAAAAGAGAATTTCAATTTATATATAATATATTTCTTTATAATTTTATAGTACTATTTTTTTTATTATATTTCAATAGAGAATTTTAATTTATATATAATATATTTCTTTATTAATTGTTCAGATGGATTAGCATAAATTGAATCAATAATAGTGTTACAATTTGATATTTCTTTTATCAAATAAGTGAGTTTAAACAGAGGTAATAATACTTGGAAATTATGGCATGAATAAAGCATATATTTGTTGATAGTATTCCATAAAAGGAGATCTAAATTTTTACAAGTAATAAAGAAAAAAAAAAGATTTCTGAAGAAGAAGAAATTTTGATTTAGATTTAAGTAATTTGATTCAAGATTTTACGTTAAATTTGGAAAAAAAATTCATTGAAATGCAAAAAATTGAATGCATTTCAAATTGGAGGCATATTATGCACAATTTCAACTTTTGCAAAACGCAAATCTTTGCCCAAAACAATATCGTTTTCGTCTGGAAAAAATTAATTTTAAAAAAATGACTTGCCAATACACAAAGCACTATGATATACTGACTCAACAAAATTTGATCGGATAAATAATCTTCGTGATATATAATGCAACATATTAAAAGTTGGTGATTTTTTTCACCAATTTTAAAAGGTGGTGATTTGTTTTATACAAATAATCCTCACTTTTACCATTGTGATAAAAGTGATAATTCTTCAAACCACCTTTTGTTCTTTTAACAAAGAAAGTATTATAGCAGTGTTTTAAATATCGAATCGATGATTGAATCGGTATTATCTCCAGTTTCTGGTTTGACCGGCCGGTTCAACCATTTACATGAGATTGCCTATGATATTGTATATGGTTGGCTCTAAATATTTTGGATGTTAACCTATGAAAGAGGGAGGGAATAAAACAATTTTGGGCTTTAGCAAAGTGGGCTTTGCAAACAATTCAAAAAATATACCCTACAAAGCATAAGTACTATAAAATTAAAAATGAAAAAGCAAACCTACTTTTCTTCTTCTTCTTCCCCCATACTTTCTGTCCATTTTTCATTGACCCAAATTATAAATCATCAACCATTCTTATAAATCTAGCTAATATATTTAGATCCCACGATTTTAATAAATTTTTCTTATTGTTATTAAAAAGCAAAAATGATTATGTATATTTTTTGTTCTACTATCTATGTCTTGAATTTGGTATTTTATTTATTTGTTATTCTTTAGTTTATGTTTTTGGTTTAATGCAATTGAAATTTTGGAATCTTTGGAATTTCTCTTTAAATCTTCTTCCTCTGCTCTTAATTTTTTAAAAAAATTGGCCACTTCACCTAACCAGCTGGTTAGCACGTTTTTGACATCACCGGTTCTTTTTTATTTTAACGGTTTTTACCAGTTCAAAACAGTAGAACTGTGTTTTCGGTTCAAAATGTATAATCAGACCAGATTGACCAATGGTTCCTAGTCTAACCGGTTCAACCAACCGGTCAGATTCGATTTTTAAAATACTGTATTATAGTTACTTACTAGAGCTTGGGTCTTCCGAGACTTGGTAGATTTTCACATGGACTCTAAATTACGATTCTATCAAGTGCTCAATAACTCCAACATTTCTCTTAACATTTCACACATTCCAAGAAATCTCTAAATGAGCTTCAAACTTCAATATCTTTCGAATTTAACTTCTTTTCCACAGGTCGATATCTCCGGCATCCCACTTCCAAGCTTGTGCGCATCCCGATGCACTCCAAATGGGCTCCAAAGCTTCATGCATTTTGAGAAAACCCCGAATAAGCTCTAATCTTCCACCAAACTCCAAAAAATCATCAAATTGTCTATACTTGCAAATATGTAATGAGCTTTCTTCAAGCATACAATAATAGCATAAAAGTTTGCAAATATGTGGTTACTGTAAACGTATAAATGAGCAATAAAAGAGGGAAATAAGTACAAATTAGATACAAAAATTACGATAAATAATGCTTTATGATTTATTTTCCCCGATTGGATATCAAATTTTTGAGTTTTAAAGATATCTACACTAATGGATATTGTGTTGATACCACAGATGAAAATGATATATCTTTATGTATAATGAACCAGAAGTTCATTAATAAGTTGGCATATTCAGTTGACTATCCCGATTTTAAAATGATGCGGCAAATAAATTAGAATTCATATGAATATAAGTTAAAGAACCAAAAGATTCTTTAATCAAATGAGTGATTTTGTTATGCTTGTTCTCATGGTAAATTATTATATTATCATGAAATACAGTTTGTATGGTAAATCATGTAAACCATATAATATATAATTTAAAAAGATGTATCTTTAGACGGTCACATGAGTGAAATGGTTCAGCAAATTTCAATTTTAAACAACACTAATTGACTGCCAAACCTTATGAGAATAAAAGTTTAAATACATGTCGGTTTGCATGTAGAATCACTTATACGCATCATGCCAAATGATTGGAATTACCCTTATCACAAGTTTTAAAAATGTAATAGCTCAACTACAAGTTATTAAAATTTGTGCATAAAAATTGGAATACAGATGGAGATGTTTTGTGGCATGGGTTGCCCTTGTGAGATTGATGAATGCAAATTCTTATTGTTAAGGGATAGAATAATCAACTTGATAGACTAATGATATGCACTTCTTTTCACAATCATTAACTTGAGCTATGATAGTATTATTATAATTGACGGTGTTCACATTTATTTTGAAGTCCCTAAAGGACAAGTTTGTAATTTGTTTCAAATATAAAAAGAGCACATTAATTATGACGCCCTCTTTCGTGTTTAAATTATTATATTATAATGGAATTGATTTGTGAGACTCGATCTTAAAACGACAAAATTACACTATTAACATGGTGTAGTTTTTGAAAATACGATAAAAATCAAGGTATACTACAAAAACAAACCGTTTATCAAAAGTACACGTGTTAACATAGACTGAAAATATTATATAATAAAATATATCCTAAAAATGATACA